>CM042855.1:16700963-16890963 GCA_023658055.1 Thaleichthys pacificus | reverse complement strand
GGGGATCCAGCAAAGCCTGTTAGCTTCTCTGTCCATCGCCCCCTCATGTCCCTGTGAACCGCCCAGCCTTAATAGACCATGTGTGGGTAGGTTTCAGTTTCATATCTTACAAGAAGACATGCATTTTATTAAATGCGTGGGACAGCCCCTGTTGGTGAGCAGGGTGCAGAGCGCATATAAGGTCGAAGCAGAACTTGTGTTTGCAGCGGTTAGCCTGCATGTCAGCACGCTGCCGCTCCGGCCGAAGCAAAAACTTTTCTCATCGCATGTTTCGCGCGTAAGGAAATGACAGTGAGTGATTCAAAGCCGCTGGCACGAGTTTTCCAGCGATTTCGTTTGATCATCAAACAGACATTTGTTTGCAAATCCATTCACATAATATTTGACCCGTCTCAGAACCCTGCTCCCTTTCCATGCGTGTTTCCCCATGAGCTCCTCACATACATCAAAGCCACTGACAGACATCACAGCATCTATAGCTGCTCTCCGCTCAGATTATCAACTCATATTACCCCCTCCCCTTCCCAGCATATTGTCTTGGTCACTAGCCAAGTAAAATCATAACAACCAACGCTGGCCTGGCTCAACAACTCCCAGTCTTTTCTCTTCATGAACCGGGTGCGGTAATAGTTTACCCATCCAGGATAGACACTCTTTTCATACATTTAGTCATTTAGCAGACGCTCTTATCCAGAGCGACTTACAGTAAGTACAGGGACATTCCCCCCGAGGCAAGTAGGGTGAAGTGCCTTGCCCAAGGACACAACGTCATTTGGCACCGCTGGGAATCAAACTGGCAACCTTCAGATTACTAGCCCGACTCCCTCACCGTTCAGCCATCTGACTCCTCGTCTTTTCATAGGCTTGATCATCTTTGGATAGTTTAGATTTGGGCAGGATGTAGTTTCAAGCAGGATGCTCTCAACACACCTGTCAGTCTAGAAATACTGTGAAAGATTAAAAGCTTGAAAATGAATGGATGTCGGGAGCAGAGAAAAAGTTCTTTAATTTTCTGCCGTCTCTTCTGGCTAGATGAAATGTTTTCAAGACGGATGCTCAGTCTCTTGGAGAAGATTTTATCCTTTTTTTTGTTGCAAGTTTTTGTCAGTATAACTATTTACATACTGTAAATGCCTATGCATATAAAGAGATTGACTTCATGCAGGATTCAAAGCCAAACAGCTCAATTTAAAGCCATTTACTGTAGACCCAGAAACGATTGAGGGATTATAAAGATTGCTTTGCGTTGTTGGAGAAGAGAATGGATTTTTGTCCTGGGATATTTCAAATCCAACTTGGCATAAAATACACGCCAATCATCGTCTCAAAGTTTGAGCTCGGAGGGGATGTGGGAGAAAACAAGTTGTGTATAGCAAGGGAAGAAATATGTCTCTCCATGTCTCCAGGGAAGGACAGCACTTATCTGTGCTTTCTTGTGTCCCCTACCAGACCTTACATTCAGAGACTCAACCCTTCCTACAGTGTCTTCATGGCCCCTTTCCTGACTTTGTTTAATCAATGGCTCAAAATGGCGGCCAACATGGCCGACATGGATTCTTCAAAGTGTCTCAAAATTCAGTACATTTACATTTAGCAGACGCACTTATCCAGAGCGACTTACAGTAAGTACAGGGACATTCCCCCCGAGGCAAGTAGGGTGAAGTGCCTTGCCCAAGGACACAACGTCATTTGGCACAGCCTGGAATTGAACCGGTAACCTTCGGATTACTAGCCCGACTCCCTAACCGCTCAGCCACCTGACTCCCTCAGTAACATGTTTATCTTTCTGAATCTAGCAACATGTTCAGAATCTAGCAACATGTTCAGAATCTAGGAACATGTTCAGAATCTAGGAACATGTTCAGAATCGAGCAACATGTTCAGAATCTAGGAACATGTTCAGAATCTAGGAACATGTTCAGAATCTAGGAACATGTTTAGAATCTAGCAACATGTTCAGAATCTAGGAACATGTTCAGAATCTAGGAACATGTTCAGAATCTAGGAACATGTTCAGAATCTAGCAACATGTTCAGAATGTAGCAACATGTTCAGAATCTAGCAACATGTTCAGAATCTAGGAACATGTTCAGAATCTAGCAACATGTTCAGAATCTAGGAACATGTTCAAAGGTTGCAATGGGCATGAAGCCTGACAGGTCCATGACTCAACCAGGGAACCGTTCCACTGTATTTGCACAAAGTAAACAAGGAGAGCTCATCAGGCTCCTTCGTTAAGGAGGGGAGTCGCCTCCAGAGTGTGAACTCTGACCCCTCCTCTCTCAGGACCTCTCCTCTCATTGGTCCTCACCCGCTGACCTCAGCAAGCCGGCGGGCTCTGAGGTCGGTCCCCATGTTCCATTCCCCCTCCCCCTTCAACCCTCCCCCCCCTCCCCCTTCAGCCCTCACCCCCCCTCCCCCTTCAGCCCTCACCCCCCGCCCCCCTTCAACCCTCCCCCCCCCCCTTCAGCCCTCACCCCCCCTCCCCCTTCAACCCTCCCCCCCTCCCCCTTCAACCCTCACCCCCCCTCCCCCTTCAGCCCTCACCCCCCCTCCCCCTTCAACCCTCACCCCCCCCCCCCCCCCTTCAACCCTCACCCCCCTCACCCCCCCTCCTCCCAAAAGCAATCAATATTTATACTATTTCAAGTCATGATGGGAAAATCTATCTGGGATGAATCCTCCCCCCCTCTTCCTTCTCTCCCCTCCTCCTCTCACACTGCCCTGGAGGGCTAGTCCTGAAAGTGGAAAGTACTTTCAAGGACTCCCCAGGATACGATTGAGTGGCCAGATTAATGAACCCAGCTGAACGTAAGAAATGTGTTGTGCAGGAAGGCAACGCTGTACTTTTTATTTTCCAAATTTGCCTCACCTTCTCTCTCTCCCTCTTCCACCCTACCTCTCTCTCCCACTCTCTCTCTGTCTCCCTCTCTCTCTCCCTCTTCCACCCCACCTCTCTCTCTCTGTCTCCCTCTCTCCCTTTTCCACCCTACCTCTCTCTGTCTCCCTCTCTCCCTCTTCCACCCCACCTCTCTCTCTCTCTCTCTCTCTCCCTCTTCCACCCCACCTCTCTCTCTCTCCCTCTTCCACCCCACCTCTCTCTGTCTCCCTCTCTCCCTCTTCCACCCCACCTCTCTCTATCTCTTCTTGTTTGTCCACAGCGTTCCTCCAGCTCTGGTAGTGACTAGCATCTCTCCAATGGGGGCAGCAGCGGCACTAGATACACTGGCCGTGTACATGCGTGTGTGTGTGAGAGTGTGTCTGTGTGTGTGTGTGTGCCCGCGCGTGTGTGTGTAACACAGCCTGGTGCCCTCTTGTCTTGCCTCTGGCTGCGTTGCAATGTGTGGTATCTTAGTGTGCGTAACTACACTGAATGATGTGTGATTCCCATGCGTGTGTGTGCATATGCACTTGTGAGTGTGTGTGTGTGTGTGTGTATTGTGTGTTTGAAAGTGAGTAAGACAGTGTGTGTCTCTACAAGGTGTTGTGAGTGGGTCAAGCTCCAGCGTTTTCCCCTCCAGCCTCCCCCCCACCCAGATCCACCTCTGCAGCTAACGACCAGCGTTTAGACCAGCCAGGGACACAGAGATCACATGGATCACCTTCAAGCCAAAAGAAACTGCGTGGTCTGTGTATGTCTACTGCTTTCCAAGCAACCACGTTGCCTTGACGACCACACCACCATTGTGATGTGTCTCGTCGTTCCAGCGCATGGAGTGGTAGGCCATAGGCGATTGGACGATTGAAACGCCTACGGTGTTTTGATAAATGTTGGACATTTTCACAGACACTTCTGACAAGGTTTGGTAAGAATCTTTTGAAATGTGCTTGGAAGCGTTGCGTCACATCCTAGATAATCTATTTAGTTTTTTCATCTTTTCGAATTAAATAAACATATTAGATAATCAGACAAAACATTAAGCTGTTCAGCGTAGCAGACTCCCCTTAATAAGGCTTGATGGGTTTGTAACCTTTTCACTATTAGAGTCTAAAATGTCATCAATCAATCCCAGCTGAATGCAAATGTGACTTTTATCCATTCATGGAAGCTCTTGCCGTGTCCTCCGTGGCTTGGCCTTCAGAGTCCTCTCCAGGAAGCGTTCCTGGAATCACCAGGCCCCCGAGACAACGGAACAGGCGTCATCCTCCTCAAGCAAGTGAACAACCAGCAGAAAATAGTTTCCGACTCGCCTGAATACAGCAGGGAGCGTTCCGGAGAGGTGTTATGACATTTAAAACAGGCCAGGTTTGATTGCACAAGGCGATGAGCTAACAGATGGCGAAGTCTGAGGCAACATCCAGGGGCCCCCTCGTGATGTACGTGCAGGAGAGTGAAGGTGCTGACGGTGGTGGTGATGTGAGTGATGGAGTAAATATAGGATCCTCTGGCAGGTTGTTATCAGTCTAACCTTCAGGGTGAGGAGGGCAGAAGGAGGGATGGTCCGGGTGAAGAGGAGATGTTGAGGAGGTGTGAGAGGGTTTGGTGTCTGGTTCAAAGTGTGGTGCGTGTGCAGGACAGTGTGACAATTTGTGTCTCGACCGGACACCCTACACAGTCCCGCAATACTTGATCACCTGAACACATCCCATAACTGACCAGGAACCCCACCCACACCTGACCACCTACCATGTGTATCCTATTCTGTCTACCAAGCCTGTAGAAAGCCTACCAACCTTCTTGTTGATGTACAGTATGATGTATATCAATATAACACATACATAATATGTTCCACACTTCAGCGCATTGCTCTTCAGCTCTCTTAGTAACCCAGGAAATGAAGTTGTGCCATGAGGTGGCCTCTGTGACGTCACTGAAGCATGAAAGGATTCTATTGTGGAAAGAGGGAAGAGGGGCTGTTTAGGATCTCCTGCCTCCCTGAGGATGAGTACAATGGTTCTCCAGGGGGCTCTTACAGCCAGGGGACTGGAGGGGAAAGCAGGGGCTTGGGTGGTATTATCCAGAACTAACACCCCTGGAGAGATAGATAGGTAAAAAGAGAATCATTCCAGCTTTTTCATCAAATACACTGAGGCATCTAGAGAATATTCAGGCAGGGATCATTGAGCCTGCGTCTCCACACACAGGAGAGCCACTGGTGGTGTGCCTTTTGGAACAGATAAAACGATGAGGAATGATAGGAATAAGATTGAAAGATTTCATTCCCCCGAAAAAAATCTCTGTTTATTTAACGAGCATGAATGGTCATTGTTGAACGTGACCTGAACTAAGAATCTCTTTGCCAGCCAGAGGTAACATCGTGCCCAGTACTCTCACACCACCTTCCTGTGTTGAAAGTGACTCATTTAAGGTATTATGCACTTACTTATGTGTGTTGGTTTTGTAAGATTATACTCAAGGGATGAAACACAAACAAACAAACATTAAATGATCCAGTGTGGAGATAAGATGAAGTGTAATCTTCTCCTCAGACGTGGAACTTTAGTTTTCCTGTGGAGTCACTGTGGCAGAGATCAGAGGCAGGTGGAGTCACCGTGGCAGAGATCAGAGGCAGAGGCAGGTGGAGTCACCATGGCAGAGATCAGAGGCAGAGGCAGGTGGAGTCACTGTGGCAGAGATCAGAGGCAGGTGGAGTCACCATGGCAGAGATCAGAGGCAGAGGCAGGTGGAGTCACCATGGCAGAGATCAGAGGCAGGTTGAGTCACCGTGGCAGAGATCAGAGGCAGGTGGAGTCACCATGGCAGAGATCAGAGGCAGAGGCAGGTGGAGTCACCATGGCAGAGATCAGAGGCAGGTTGAGTCACCGTGGCAGAGATCAGAGGCAGGTGGAGTCTCACCATGAGGCTAGCCAGGCAGGGTTCTACAGATACTTTATTTACACAGTACATTTAGTGTGTATAAAACCATGCAGTGTATACTTATTTAGAGGTTATATACAGAATATTTGTAAATAAAAAAACATACAGTATTATTCTGCTTGTTTTGTTTTTTGTACTGAGTGCTCTGTGTCCATTGTTCTCTGGGCCATCTGGTGCTTGATCGAAGCCTCTCTTTCATCTGCCGTAATCAGCCTCTCTCAGGTCTCACGTTTGAACGCGATGACTAGGACACGACTCAGAAGTCCTCCTCATTACTCACAGTTGTCATTGTAATGGAGATTACCTTGCTGCTCTCACGTCGCAACAAACTATTAGTGTGAGATGCATAATCTGAAGAAAATGGGGATCCAGATGCCATTATGGCTGCTGAACATGACCTGCTACTTCTAGCTCCTGCTCGTCTTAGACAGGGAAATTATACATTTTCCTCCTTTTGTCTATAACCTAAATTTACAAAGGTTTCTCCGATGGTAAACACGTTCTTGGGTGAGAACTTATATGATCCTTAAATTTCCGCTGTAGTTGATATCATATTTATCTGAGTGCAATGTGTAGGCCTACATGTCTCTTTAGATAAAAGCGCCCGATCAAAGGATAAAATGTATTTTAATGTCTCTCTTTGGCTGCTTTGCAAAGGCAGTGGATGAATTATGCATCGTGTCTATTTGTAGTTTATTGAACTTTTATTTGTGTTCAGAGAAATCTGGGTCAAATACAATGCCCCTCACTTCTTCTTAAATCTGAACATAATAGCGATAGTGATGGACAGCCATGCAGTAATGGCCTTGGCGGTGGTTTGCGTTTAGCTCAGGTCTGACTCATCGACTCGGAAAGTCCAGGCATAGTGTTGTTGGCTGTAGGGAGCATATACATCACTGGCAAGCAGACTAATAAGAAAGTTATTGGAATTTTCTACTTAGTTTCACAGGTGCTTTGAAGTTGATCGCTATTGTTTGCCTAACGCATCCAAAACAGTCGGCGCAACATTCTGAAGTCGTTGACCTCCGGAGATGTAGGGCTAAATAATGCATGCCAGTGTGCGTATTGAACTGAATTCCTTTGTGAGTTGAAGAGCAGGCGTGATGTTTTAACTTTTCAACTCACAAGATCAGAAGAAAGATGAACAGCACAACAGGATTAGCTGCGGATGATGACGACATCGGCAGATCCTGAAGGGCAATTATTTTTTTCTTCCAACATCAATCAGAACACAACTTGTTTTTCTCTGGGATTCTAAGCAAAAAATAATTATTAAAAAAATATTTATAGTTAGTATGCAACATGAAGCATTAAAAAATGATGTGTTCGTGGTTTGTTAATGATTTGTATTACATCAGTAATACATTACTAAACATTACGTGATATATGAACATTCTTAAGCATTGTCATCATCAAGTTTCAATGCAGTTGATCAAAAAAATCGTTATACTATATAACAGACTAGTTTCAGCTGTGACAGAATGCAAGCAGACATGTCTACTCCTGAATACAAGACTGATCAGCATGCAGGACTATGCTTCTTAGAAATCACAGATAATTAGCATTTTTCTTCCGATATCAACCATATGGATAACTACTTGTGTCAGAATGACACGGTGGGGTTTCTGAAGCAGTCGGAGCTAAATGATCAGCACAGTTTCTGGGAAGATACTCATCTGATCGTTCACTTCTGCCGATATTTATTGATTGCAGATCTTGACTGGTTTGTTGTGTTTGAGGAAGACTTTCTTCCATTGAAAACCTCCCAGAATACTAACAGCTCACCACCTCAAACGGCACAGGATTAAACAACAGGAAATTCACTGATGTCACACATGCACACACACACACAGGCACACAGGCACACGCACACACACACACACACACACGCACAGCTCCCAGTTCTCTGTCAGCTTCCCATGGTGGCATGGGAACCCTAAACCTAACCCTACAGAGACACACGTCATGTTTGTCTGCTGAGGTAAATATCAGAACAGTGTGTTCACTTTTATTAAGAAGCCACACACAAACCCCTGGTAAGGTAAAATACAGTTAATTTCCTGTCAAGGCAAATAAATAGTGCTTGTTCTTACACAGACCTTAAGGAGGGAGAAGAGACACTCACTTGAAGATTCTGCACTAGCAGGCGTCGTCTGAACGCCTCAAAGTCAAAGCTATTAAGGAGCCTCTTCACAGGAAACACTCTTTCTGCCGCATCCCTCAAGGACACATTTGAAAAGTAATTGAAAATACTCCAAAATTTAAGGGGACGTCAACAACGTATTTTACTTACTAAACCCAACGGCAATTACTCTTTGCACCAGAGATCTCTCAGAGGCACACAACAGAATTTGAAGATGATTGAGAAGAGGGAATGAATTAGTCGGATAAAGTACTGTATAGAGCCTGTTTCTGAACCCTTTACTCTGAGCAACTCAAGCTTGTGTCTGTGTTTCTGTTCTGTTCCATTTCTTACATAGTGGCGATGAGCAGGGTTTGAAAATGGTCTGTATCAGGAAACATCGATTCGTTTGTGCATCTATTGACCCGTCCTTCCTTCATCCAGTCATCCATCCATCATCCATCTATTTACATATCCAATTTATGTTCAAACAATTTTCCAACAGAGTAATTTGGATCGTCATATGCGATACATACAAGACATGAGAACCTCATTAGAACAAATCAATTGCTGCTATTTAATTGATCAGCATTCACTCATACAGTTACTTTAAGTTATGGCTGGTAGTGATCCTCTCCTTGCTTGGCCTCACAAACACAAATCTGGTTTCATCATAAACGTCAACCAAACTAATGTGCAAATGAATAGCTAAGGCTTCTCCCTCCATTATCACTGACTACTTTCCAAGAAAAGGAATCATTCATAAACAAAACAAACTGGCATGCGATAGTTTGAAGTGATAGTGATTTGTTTGATGTGAGTAGAGTTATTTTAATATCTGAAGTACTTTCTTTACACAGATATGTCAGACGAATAAATAAATATTGTTTTGTTTTGCTTGTGTCTTTTTTTCTCTTTTTACAAATCTGTCTGCTGTGTTGTGATGACGAGTGATTTGACGTTCACATAGCTTAAAGAAAACAAAATATATTCAAACTAGACATCAAAACGCTATGATAGAGACCTTCTACATCACCCCTGGTTGTGAAATGATCTGGTGAAACATTAGGATGAAATCAAATGACCAGTAAACATCTGGGGAGATACACACCATATAATTCCAATGGCATTCAAAATGCTGTCATGAAAGTAATTTTTGCGCAAGGACTTGAAAGTAAAAAACTAATGGCAACGATCCACAACAGCCTTACACGTAAACATCTGAGCATTAAACAGGATAACACAAAGATAATGATCATTTATTCTTCTCAGGAATCAAAGTTAGTTGCAAATCTCAAGGAACTGGACAGTGTTGATCCACAGTCCTACAAGTTCGTTCTCAGGTGTATTTAAATGAGGAGTTACACGTGTATTTACAGGTGGAGTTACAGGTGTATTTACAGGTGGAGTTACAGGACATCTCCCTTCATCTTTAAATGTCCTTGATGACTCATTCTCCACGGCCTGCAGTCCTGTCCTCGCGTGCGGTTTCAGCACTTCCTGTAAGTGACATGTGATAACAACACTAACAATGCGGGCCCTGCCATTGAGAGGCTCTCATCGGTCATTAAGGCCCACAGCGAGGCTGCGATCGTTCCCTTTCAGCCTCTCAGCTGAAGGAAATGAAGGTGGCCAGACACATAATGCTTCCTCTCGTCTCTAATAGGAATATTAGGCATGGCACTACCGCACAGCTGGATTAGGTAATAGGGACAGGGGCATGGAGGAGAGTGTTGGGGTGAGGAGGGGGGAGGGGAGGGGAGGGGCATGGAGGAGAGTGTTGGGGTGAGGAGGGGGGGGGGGGCATGGAGGAGAGTGTTGGGGTGAGGAGGGGGACAGGGGCATGGAGGAGAGTGTTGGGGTGAGGAGGGGGGGGGGAGGGGGGACAGGGGCATGGAGGAGAGTGTTGGGGTGAGGAGGGGGGGGGGGAGGGGGCATGGAGGAGAGTGTTGGGGTGAGGAGGGGGGGGGAGGGGGGACAGGGGCAGGGAGGAGAGTGTTGGGGTGAGGAGGGGGGGGGGCATGGAGGAGAGTGTTGGGGTGAGGAGGGGGGGAGGGGCATGGAGGAGAGTGTTGGGGTGAGGAGGGGGGGAGGGGCATGGAGGAGAGTGTTGGGGTGAGGAGGGGGGGGAGGGAGGGAGGGGGGGGGGAGGAGGGGGGAGGGGGGTTGCCAGACATTAGGCTGGCTGAAGCAATTTCCCAGGCAAATAATTGGACATGGATTTCTGCTGTGGGGTAGGCAAGAGCCTTAAAGCTCCAAACTCATTTGTGCATTTGCAATCCACCTTGCGGAGGGGTGTCGGTGGGGGTGTGGAGGGGTCATTGGGGGTGCGGCGAGGGTCACTTTCGAAGGTCATCTTTTCCCTCTCTACCATTGGGGAACATTTGGCACTTGAATCTTATCTGGGAAGAGTTCATCTATACTGAGAGAAACCTCTTCACATTTTACATCCCAGGTGAGGATAGGACTGAAAGGAAGTCATTCCTAGTTTTAATTTAAGTAGATTTATTATTTCATTTAACTCATTTAACTCTTATATTTGCCCAGTGTATTCACATTGTGGTACTTGTGCCCTCTCTTTAGAACCAAAGGCATTGCCCATCAATAATCAATAGCATCATTGAGATACGATACTGTGTGTCTCAGAGGGTGTCTATAATTGTGCGCCATTTGACACCCTTGACTGTGATGGTTGACAAATGTACCTTAAATTACAGTTTTCATTTCAGTCTTTCATATTTTATAAATTATAATCTACAAGATGACAGCCTATCATTAGAAATCTGTGTCTGGAAGTCTCTCCAGTCTGGTAGACAAATCAATGTTATATAGAAATAGCCATTAACCAGACTTGCACAAAATAAATTAATACCCAAGAATATGGACCAGAAGGAATTATAATAATTATCTTACTATTATTATTATCATATTAGACTACTTGCAAGTAAGAAATTAATTGTTCTGTACATGTTAACCAGTTTACATGACAATAAACAACATTTTTGGAAATGTATATCTAAACTTGAACTTGAACGTTTGTATAACTTCAGGACTTCAGTTGTGTATTGAAATACTACAATTTGCTGTCCATCATTTTGCATTGGACTCTAATACGATACATTTGCCCATTTTTGCCTTTCGGGTGTCCTTGGTAAAATGACAATTTTCCAGCTCCTCCATTGTGATATGTAACGGGATAATTGACTTGCTGCAAATGAATGTCTGTCCGTTTCTCCTCCACCAATCAGGGTAGAGGTTCCCTCACAGGCAGTTTGCTTCGTCCGTTTGGTTTATGTAACGGCGGTTTGCTGAAATATCACTCCGAGGATTTAGCCAAGGCTGAGTCTTTGTAATCCTCAACACAGATACTTTTACAAATCCTGTATTTAATTAGATTTTCCTATTTAGTCATTTGCGGTCTGAAGCCTAATTCCTACATAAAGCCCACAGAAAGAGTGTCTCTGTGACTTGCTGAAGGATTGTGTGCTACTTCAATGTATAGAATAGTCCAAGGACTTCAGATCCACTTTGTAGACCTTTTGGTTCTTAGTCGCAGAACAGTGTTTACTGCAAATGGTTTTGTGCGGACAGATCATTAGGTTATGGATCTTGTCTCAGTCGTACGGTACACAGTCATGATCAGCCATTATCAGATTTATTTCATATCAGGATTATCGACAGGCTCCACACCAAAGGACTTTAATAGGCTGTATTACTGTCATTCAAATAAGAAAGATAATCTGAGCGGTCAAATTATACACAAACTATTTGATTAGTTTATTGATTTTGTGTCACTCACAGGTTTGATCATTTGACCTCGGGGCCCTTTGACGGTCGCTGACCATGTAATTATAAGTGAATTCACAAAGTGTGCAGACATTATTGCTCCATTTCAGCTCCTGAATATCACGAGACACTTTTGCATTTGCGGTGGCAAAGAATAAATGTAATAACCCGAGCCTGTGACATCATCGTGAGCCTGTGACATCATCGTGAGCCTGTGACATCATCGTGAGCCTGTGACATCATTGCGAGCCTGTGACATCATCGTGAGCCTGTGACATCATCGTGAGCCTGTGACATCATTGCGAGCCTGTGACATCATCGTGAGCTATGTTTAGCATTTCCAGGAAAAACATCCAGCCGTGGCTCTTAGCAATCACAAAGCTGTTCAAGTTTACGTCACAGGTGTGTCTGTGTCCCTCATCAGGGTGGTGTGTTTGTCACAGGTGTGTTTGTCACAGGTGTGTTTGTCACAGGTGTGTCTGTGTCCCTCATCAGGGTGGTGTGTTTGTCACAGGTGTGTTTGTCACAGGTGTGTTTGTCACAGGTGTGTTTGTCGCAGGTGTGTCTGTGTCCCTCATCAGGGTGGTGCTCTCTCTCAGGCTTCCATCTCAGGTCAGGTGACTCAGGTCAGGTGACTCATCACCTCTCAGAAACATAGCCAGCTTCACCTCCCAGTAGCACAGGAGGGCAGTATGAGGAAGTAGTGAAATTAACCAACTCAACAGCAGTTTGTTACCTAAACAATGTACTTATCATTAGTTACTGCAGTCAAACATGTTGGTTGTCAATTTCAAACCTTATTACTAATTTATTAAAATGCCATAAAACTACTTTCAGTTATACCTAAAATGTCAGATCTTATGTGTACCTCATCAAACGTTAAACTTTCATTTGAAACACAATAATATGTGCCTTTAGCCAGCCCAGATATTATTACAGCTTCTAAAATAATTCACTATTGATGTTTCATTGGAAACGTGTGCTCTTTTTGGATCGCCAACATTTTCAGAAGAAAATTGTTCTCAAAGATGATGCGGTAGGTGCAGTTTCATCAATAAAAGCCTCGCAGGAGTCACTGAAACAAAAAGTTGATTTTTCAGAGCCAAAGCCTGAGCCACGATAGTACCTGGAAACAGCAAACAGACACAGTTAGACTGTATGCAGAACTGAGTGTCTTAGACCTTTTTGGTCTGACTCACTTTAAATCAATAGTGCTGACTGAAGTCAATTCTGCACTGTAAATAATGACTTAAAGTGAACTCTGCCATTAGCTCCTTCAGAAGCTTAAAGGGCAAGGCAAACCCAGTGATCACTGATGGTTGAATTTTGAAGGTTCATAAAAGTTAACCTTTAAGCATTGTGCAGAAATCGGACAAGGCCGAGAGGAGATCACTACACTTAGAAGGACCTTTGACTGGGTCTGTTTGAGAGGGCCATCTCTGTTCAGCTAGGCCCTGGAGCTGGAGGTGTTTAAAGTTGCGAACTTCAGCAAACATTGATTGCATAAACTTCCACACACCGTAGGAGTGGAAACTGTCCGCCTGTGCTGAGACCTGCAGTAGATCATCTTTTAGGAAGCACCAGTGGAGTCATACAGGCGTGGGAGCCAATGTGGGGTGAACAAGGGAGTCAGGTGGCTGAGCGGTGAGGGAGTCGGGCTAGTAATCTGAAGGTTGCCAGTTCGATTCCCGGCTGTGCCAAATGACGTTGTGTCCTTGGGCAAGGCACTTCACCCTACTTGCCTCGGGGGGAATGTCCCTGTACGTACTGTAAGTCGCTCTGGATAAGAGCGTCTGCTAAATGACTAAATGTAAACGTAAACATTTCATCAGAATGAGAATCAGAAACAGGTTTATTGTCAAAGTAAGTTTTCACAGACAAAGAATCTGCTTTGGTCTTATGATGCATAACAATAGTCCGAGGACAAAAACAAGTGCAAAAGTGAAAAAGACAAATGAACAAAAGAAGATGTGGAAAAAGTGTTGAGAATAGGTGTTTCAAGGATAACAGACAGTGTCAGTGGGTGTCCGGGCCTTGTTGATGAGGCCAGCTGCGGGTGGGAAGAAACTGCTGTTGTGCCGAGAAGTTTTGGTCTTGATTGTTTTTCAGAACTCCTGCCAGAGAGGAGTGGATCCAGAGTTTACAGCCAGGGTGGGAATGTCTTTTTCCTCAACTCAAAAACATCTGAATCATGAGGCCATTATGGTTTCTGAACTGTTTGGAGTGATTAGTGTAACACCATAGGGAACCCTGGTGTCATTGCCAAGCCAAGCATGAGACACAGACAAACAAACACTTCCTGGCCCTCTTCACACACGTAAACTCACGGCCTTGTCCAATGACCTCAGGCTCAGTCTCCTATCTAGTGTGTAAGGGACTTCCGTATTTACCTTCAATCAATAAAGGTTGATTGAAGTCTTGCTTGTTTACAAATGTGTTTGTTCAAGAATCTTATGGACTGAATACAGATTTGAAACACATTCTTTTCTATGCAGATGTATTCTAGATGGCCAGCAAGTTACGAGTAGAACACCACTGAATAGAAACCCGAACCACACAGTTTATATCACGAAGTTGCTTAGTTCAGTTGTGAGATACACACACACACACACATACAATACCATTGGAACCATATGGTTTAAACTGTAGTTACTTAAACCTGGTCTCTGGTAGTTTGTCAGACGTAACTGGATAATCTCACACACGTTTATATTCATGATGGTTTACAACTTTCATTTGACAAGTCTTCCATTAGTGTACGTCATGCTTTTTGTTGTTCCAATACCCTGTCAGTGTCTAACCTGGAGGTTATCACCCCCCCCCCCCACCCCCCCTTCAACTCAGGGCATGGGCAAGGTCACCATGGAGCTTTGTAGCTGCACCCCTGGCGTCAGCACACATACTGCTTTTCAAAACAAATCACTTCCTTTCACCAGACAGCTCTTGACAAGTCATAGACAACCTTGTGTGCTGCTCGGCAGTGTCACGTATTGTGTTAGGGGGCTCTTGAATGAATTTTTTGGGAACAGAGATCACCTCTGGTTGTCTTGGCGGCTTGCACATTTCCAAATGTTAACCGCAACATAAACTCTCTGTGTGCGTTACGACAGGAGCAGGACTAAGTCTAAAAAATGGCCCGTGGTATTTTTGGAAAGAGAGAGTGTGAGAGGGCGACAGAGAGAGAGATCCGTAAGGATTTGAAGGTTATATTATTGTGGTTTTACAGAGAGAGTGGCAAGCAGGCTTGGACATGTCTGGTGCTGTCCTTGGTACAAGACGATCCTGTTCTTGATTCTGGCCTGCAGCCTTTTATAGGCACTGCTACTCTCTGATATAGTCACCCTTAACCTATCCCTGTAGTTAACTTAACCCTGCAGGGCCAAACTCAAATACAGTGAGTTAACACTAAATTGTTAAGTTAAAGGCAGCAATGGGGTCAAATTGTCAAAATATAGAGTACAATAGTGCGTTTATCGGTAAAGATTTTGTAAACAACACTGGGTAGCCTTCACAACGATCTGGGTGGCGTTTCTCGATAACGATGGAACGTAGCAACGAACAAGCAAAAAACAAAACCATCGATATTTATTATGTGCGTTTCCCAAACATGCTCGTAAGTAGTAGGCTAATCTATGCACTTTCAAGAGCTGCGAATTTTCAAGAGACACTTTAGCTACGACGGCTTTGCGAACGGCCCGTAAAACTAAGATTCGTCTTACGATGGATTCTACGATCAACTTAGGCTTACGACGCTTTGGGGAAACGCAGCCCTGAATACTTTACTCACAAAGTTGATTCTCTAACAAAATCTTACACTGTTCTCTTACACTAACCTAACATGCCCCATCCCCTTTATAATACATGCCCTTGTGTCTCTCTGCTCTGGAGGGAATAGAGAGGAACTGCCATATAATACAGTAATGCACTCCTGACCTGCCTCTTAGGTTACTACATGGCCAGACAGAGTTAGTAATGTCCATTAACACCTTACAAGGCTGAAGAGGAGAGGATGTTTACCAAACACACAAGCCCCAAGATAAAAGCTTTTTTTATGGCAGCCACTCCCAAAGGATGTTGACGTTACATAGTGTGGTTTCTAAATCTTTTACTGTTTTTTTCTTCTCTGTGTTTTAACTCAAATAGCAGCACAGTATGTCAAGACTTGAATGATTACAATCGTTGGCAAAACATACATAACACTCTTATTGTCAAACACGTCTGTGACATGTAGTGTGTGTTGGATTTCAGCTGACAGCTGCATGCAGAAACCAGGTGGTGTAAAGAGATGGTGTGACGCCTCATATTGTGCGTAGCAGATGAACAGTTGAACCTTTGCTGGCTTTCTTTATTTGCAGGGTGAGCCAGGAATACGTAATAATGCTTTATTTTGCAGTAGCGTTGTACACAATCAGCAGGGAGTTAGAGGATCTTGAGATCAGGGTCCCATCATTAGGCAGATGCATCAGCAGGTCGACTGGCAGACACTGACAAGGAGTCGGGCCTCATTTAAGATCCCAAGAGTGTCTGCGTGGCCCAAGAAACTGGTGCTGTCGTGAGTGACTGGAAAGCAGATGATCTCTTTCTTTGAAGCGATGGAACAGTTGGCACAGTCCTTGAACCTGAGATGCAAGAACCAACCTTAAAAAAGGAAGACATTTCTGTACTTCTTATTCACTGTGAATATTAGAGGGAGAAACCAGGGCCTGCATCTGTATTCAAGCCGATGAATTGTTAAGACGGGGCACATTCATGTAAGTAATTGGTTCACGTTGCAGTTATTTAAAAGCATAAAAATAGAGTCGAAGTACAGAGGAATTGTTTTCACTCAAGGGCAGAATGTTAAACTCTGTCTCTTATCTCAAGGTAGCCAGACAATCAAGGCCCCAGCCTGGTTTTTTTGGAGCATCTCAGGGATCAAAATCAGGAAGTGAAATCACCATGAAGTTCCTAATGGTGTTAGGAATTAAACCGTGGGAGCAGCTCCATGAAATGATTGTAAATTGCGCAGCGCAGTTGAGGTTGATGAATGGAAAAAGGCAAGCTTAGGTTTGAGCGCCAGCAGACAGCAGTTGCGTTCCTAGCCTGGAGACATGCTGGGGCCATCCCAAACATTCACTTTCTTATTCTCAAAGTCTGGACTCTCAGAACACTGAATGAGAAACATGCATGCGAAAAACAACACCCAGGGGGTATGTAGAGCAATATAAAATCGCAACTTGAAGTGTATCATGCACCAGTTGCCAGACAGATACAGAGAAACAATGATTTTGCCAGACAGTATAATACAATTCAGTTTTTAATGCCATCAACAGTTTCATTCATTCTTGCGTCGGATAAACATATGAATAAATTCAACTCAGAATTTCTATTTTCTTCTCTCTTTAAAGAAATCAATGTGTTTAAAAGTAGCTTCTTGAAAAAATTGAATTCTCCATGACATCTATTATGTAGGCATTAGTGTTTCCGAGGTAAACTGCAGTTATTCTACTGCTAACACTAGCTGCCTTGGTAGAAACCCGACTAATGAAATATCCCAAACTCAAATTTTAAGTAATCACAAAATTAAGCATCAGAGACACTTTCTCATTTCAGTATAATTAAAGTTTTAATTGCTTGATGTTGAGTTACAAAGAAACTCATAAAAGCATAGTCCCTGTGCACTCTGTACCAGCATGACACTGAAATATTAATGAGAATCAAAACAGGAGCTGATATATGTTTCCTGTCGCCAATAATCTCTCCAGAAGACTTGAAATAGGAAGACCTTACTGCAGGTGTCTGGTACATCACTGTGACTTGTCACTTGTGGACAGGTATTTAGGTTTGTTTTTAAATGTGGGTGGGACAGCTTCTTTTTTTTTTTATACCTGAGGATTAGTCAGTTAAATTGTGTTAAGTGTTATAAAAAAAAAGTGGGGTGGAGAGATTTGTCGTTTTCAAAGAGCATATCATGTATGCTGAAACCTACTTGTGGACCTTCTAGGCTAGCAGTACAGGGACAGAACACACTTCACATTACTAAATCAAACATATACGTTAAAATAAAAGATCATATAGAAAATGTGTCAGTATTAGCTAGACGATTAGTTGCTAACCATAGAGGCAGGATATCGTAAACATTTCAGAAAATAGCAGAGACACAGGAGTGTAAGACAAGCCTCGTCACGAGGTTGAACATGACAGAGATTTCTGATAGCAGTCTTCAACAACATACAGAAGAGCAGTTCCTATTCTATTGCTGTTTGGATTTCTAAGAATAGCAGTTTATGACTCGGGAGTAGTTTGTTTACGTAATTGTCCATTTTTGTTTCAAGGACTTCAGTGACTGGCAGTAAGCAGACAGATCACAGCGTAGCCAGCCGGGCACTTCCTGTTCACCAGACTGTTCCTCTGAGAGGCTTTATAATGGGATAGTTGATGCCTCTAGCTACACATCAGCAATACAGCACACCTACTAAAACAGTAATACGGACTTGTGTGTCTAAAAAAGAAGTTGTTTGGCTGGAAAGAGTGAAGAACATTTGGACTATCATCCTGTGCGTTTCCTGGGAGACACCTATTTGCAGTCTATGTCAGTTTATGTTGTTACTACAGGTATTGCTATGTAGCTTATGTAACCTTAATTTAATGTCTTTCCCAACCATTTTACATACTCACATTGTATATATAATGTGCATTGTCCACTGTATATTAGATATATAATAACGTCCATTACAGTATGCATGCAGCCTGTATGCATATATTTTTTTAACCTGTAGCACTTTGAGATTTTACCTAAGTATAAAGTGCTTTACAATTATTATTATTATTACAGCCACCTGGTCTCACTTCCTTGTTTTGTGGGAGTTGAACTCCCCTCTTGTTTAGCGTGGTTCACACAGACAGCTACACAGTTTCCTGTATGGATGAATGATAGTCCTTTGGGACTGTTCCTGCTGGCTGCAGAATCTGCATTTCTCCAAGGGAGGCCTCGGGGGCTGGGTTAGAAGTGTGCGTGCCAATCTCATTAGAGACCTGCGTTAGCATTCAGCTCACACGCTCTCTCTCTGTTGGCCTCTCAGCAGTTTGCGCGTGCTGTCCGCCAGCCAGGGTTTGGCGTGCTGTGCTCACTCCGCTAACCTTGCCCCCTGAACCCTGTGGTGGTCAACGGTATGCTACACTTAGATCCTTCACTTCTACAATGCCCCTCTCAGTTACTTGTTTTTGAAGGTCCTGTATCACACCAGTGTCTGTTATTAGCAATTCGTTCAGCGAACCACGCTCACAGGATAAGTAAACTCAAGACAGACCTGATGGTAAATCTTTAACCTTCAAAACTTTCAAGCTAACCAACCTACAAAAACAAATTTGACAGAGAATGTTTTTTTATCCTTCAGAACAAAAAGTAAAAGTTCAATAACTGGTCGATCACACGCACTGAATATTTACCTTTTTGCTCTCGGACCCCAGGGCTCCAAGGAATCCAGGAACTATGAAACCCTTTCGATCCAGCGCATTACTATCAATACCGACCTACACTGTCGTGGCACCAGCACGCCATGAGGCCACGCTGAGTGAAAAGTGAGGGCGAGTTATTCTCTGAGTTAGTCCCCCACACACACCCCAGTATTGCAGTGATTACCAGTTTCAAGCCTCATAAATCAACAAGGGCCGTCGGACAAAGAGGATCAGCCTGTTACAGGCCACAGCGGGTGTCCAGGGGTTCAACTTCGCAACGATAACACGACACGTAGCGACGAGCATGCTGGGGGAAAATAGATTATCAGTACAAGTGAGGTCAGTGAGTTGGGGTATAATTAATGCAGAATGATTTAAACCTATGACATGCTTCTTAGTGCTACCCGGCACAATCTGATGGCGGTGGACTGGAGAGAAGGGGATATACACGGGGGGGGGGGGGGGGGGGGGGATGAACGGAGCTGGAGGGAGGGAGGGAAAAACCGTGAGGCTAGGAAACGGTTTTTCTCCCCTTTTCTGGGCTCAGTATTGCTCTGTCTCATCTTATTAGAAAGCTAATGCAGCTGTCTGTTCTAATACTGGGGAGCAGCTTTTACAGTTTCTCCCTTTGCACCCTTTTTCTATTCCCGTTCACCGCTAATCTGTGCTGTGCCAGCAGACGATAAGACAGGACACGTCCTCTTTCCGACTAGCGGTTTTGCCGGGCTTTGTCTGAGCTTGAGTCGTACAATCGTTTGTCTCAAGAACTTTGGCATAGAAGCGTAGAAAGCGGCAATAACTTTTTCAGGTGAACTTTATTTTTTGGGTTGGGTTTTGTTGTACTTCTTAGAGGTTTTGTGTTGATCTTGCTTTCCAAAACCTGAAAGTGAAAATGAAGCACTATCCCTTTTTGTTTTTACGCACAAAGAGCGCTTGGGCTAAAGGCCTTTGAAGTACATAAAGTGTTCAGGCTTACTGAGGTTTTATTTCTGTGGAGGAGGATGAGTTCTGGAATGAATTTAAATCTATGGAATTAACTTCAACTGCCACTGCTATTGTAAGGATCAAGCATGTGTTACTGGACCTTGAATACAAACGAAGAACGCCCCGGGCTAGAGAGCACCCTAGCAATTCTCCAGCCAAGAACTCCTATTATTACACAAGCCTTAGTACCGCTCAAAAACAACAAGGAAACACCATTTATTCCAATGAATTCTTATCTTATGTTTTTTAATAATCCAGTCATATTAGACACCAGGCATTTCTAGTAATGTTTTTTACTACATGTAGGACGACTGCTGTTTTCTAGGAGGTTTACTACAGTGTTTGTGTCACTTTAAATAGGCCTACTGCTTCTGAGGAATACATTGTTTATCCGAAACGAGGTAGATGTTGAAGCCTAGTCGAGTCTAGACTGGGACAGGTGGGGAAGACAGTGAAGAAATGAAGCTGCTGTATTCTAAAGACACATCTTCCTGGTAGTACTGATAGCTTCTCTGGCCCCATGGTTGGGAAGGGTGTAATTCACTGAGGAAAATGTCCCGGTGATGAAACGGCGCTAGTACTACTTTGCGTCTCATGAGGGCGTGGACTGCATAAAGACACAGAATGGAGCCCTTTCATTTACGACTATTAAGCTTCGTTTAAATCTTTTATTATTCAAAATGAATATTTGATGCCTTTTCAACATTAACAATGTAATATCTATTCTCTGTTCGGGCTTAAATGATACTGCGTTTACTCATTTTGATGAGAACTAGTTGGGGATGTTGACAGTTCCAGATGGTTGATTAAGTACTCCTCAATGCGGATTTGTCAGACAAAGAGATTTCTGCTTATTGCACAAGTCAGTCATTTCTATAGTGATTCTCCATTGATCTTGGCATGCTATTCTGACAGTGACAGTGTTTTAGCCAGCTGAGCTGCATTTGTATTGTTTGAGGGAGAAGGCACAGTTATCAACCAATGGCTTATGCCTTTGATGTCGACATTTTGACAGACAGTCGATACAGAAAGCTGACATTGTCCATATTGTCCATGTTGCCGAATCACTGGCCTTGTAATATGGAAGCAATTGTATTGCTGTTATATGCAGGACTGACCTAATCCATTGACGAAAGCTTTGATGAAATTGATTTGACAACCAAACAATACACAATACTCAGAGATATGTTGTTGCCTGTTCTGCCTACACTATGCCACTGTTTAAGTCCATTTATTTTATGAGGGAACACAAAAGTTACATATTTCTTGTATATATAGATAATATACTGTATATATATATATATATCTATGAGAGTCAGAAAGAGAGGGAGACAGAGAGAGGAAAAGAGAGAAAAGAGAGAGATAGAGGGAGAGAAAGAGAGACAAAGGGAGAGAAAGAGGGAGAGAGTCATAGAGAGGAAAAGAGAGAGATAGATGGAGAGAAAGATAGAGAGACAAAGGGAGAGAGAGAGAGGCTTTTTTGATGGTGTCATACTCAGGTAAAGAGCCAGTGTCTGATGGGAGAGGGTCTGGTGTCATTGTGGCGCGATTAAACTATGGGTGTCATCAGATCTGCTGACACGGGAAGATTAGGTTGATCTAGGCCCATCCCTGAGGCAGAGGCTACACTCCACCATTGTAATTTTATGCTAATGGGTCGATACCGCTTACAATGAAGCGAGCAGTGATTTCAAATCTGTCTCTCACACTGAGTCGGGGATAACTCTGATGTGAAGAGCCCGCAGCAGACGCCAGGACGTGGTTTCTGGGGTGTGAGTGCAGGCCTGGAGGGCAGGAGGATTTCACTACGTATACAGGCATATAAACACGCCACAAGGAACACAGTCGAGCCTTGATATTCCAGCATTAAATGTACTTTGTAAAATGCAATTGGGAAATGTTATGAAGGCCTGTTCTGGGTCTTAGAATATTTAGAAACCAATATATACAAAGAAGAATTCAAGTATCTTGAAGGAATTCCTTTGTGTAATTGAGGACTAGAGATAGCCTAGATGAAGTGACCCTTCTAAAGCAGCATCAAGCCCTCCTCTAGCTGCCTACAGTGTATCACATTTATTGGCTGGCCTCTCTAAAGTCAATCCTCTTCAAGAGTTTGAAAGCAAATTGCCACGTTTCATGAGCTTCCAAGGTATCAAAACGGGAGGTTTTGAATCTGAAGCCTTTAAATCAACTTGAGAGGGGACTGTGTGCGCTCGGATTCGCAGACGTTTGATTATAGCTGACATGTGGCTGAACCCTCAACTGCCAACATGAAGCTCCATCCATCTTCAGCAACACATGCTTGGCAGGGTTGAGGTTATGAAGCCTTGAGAGCTGCAGCAAACATTCAACGTTCTTTGGCTGTTTACCAAGTTTGATCTACAAAGTAAACCCTAGGAGGATACAGACTGTTGTCTGGTAAAGACAGTATAAGTGTACAAAAATGGACACCCACCTCCCGTCAACCAACAGTTAACAAGCACCCCCCTGCATTTAGGGACAGCACAGGCTGGAAGATCAAACTGATAGAGTGAATAATTGGTAAGTGGGACACTTTCCTGAGCAATATACCAGCCTATTTTCAACGTCATACAGTACCTTGGTTCTCAAGTAATCCAGCCACACACACACACACACACACACAGACAGATTCCTGCCTTTATATAAGATTTAGCTTAAGTGTCCCACTTTACCAATATTCACCCTATGCTAACGTTATAATGGCCTGTGCGCCATGCTTTTATGTTGGATTCTTTCGGACAACATACAAACATCTTTCCATGGTAGAGGGGCAGCAAGAGAGGATTCCTTTCCCAAAAGCAAGAATGAATGTCTCTAATCGCAAGCCCCACCCTGACCGTAACTGTCATGTGATCGGGTTGCATATAACAATTAAGGCGTTGCTTTTCTGTATGGATAAAAGCTTTGAGAAAAGCGTCAATGTAGGCTTTATTTCTTCATTTCTAAGGGGTACAGCAAACATGAAAAGCTAACTTCAATGTAGCCTTCCAAGAAAGTGCCAGCACAGGGATTTCACATAAATAATTAAGTATACTATACCATGCCCAAGACAAGACAAAATGCCTGATTTAGAATTTTTTTCTCATCTGGACTGCTCTAATTTCCCTTTGGTATTAATGAAGTGCCTTCCCTATTCCAGGTACCTCATCAGTCTCCCACTCTCCAGCCTCAGATGACCCTGGGTGGGTGGACTTCCTTTTGACTCTTTCTAACAAACCAAGCCAGGATCCTGGACCGCAGCAGGATGCTGTTGAAAAAAAGAGGATTGTTAATGTCATGTCAGCTTGACTGAGGTTATCAAAAAAGGAACAGTGAATTATTTGAGGAGTGGTGCATCTTCAATGAAGGACTGGTTTGGAGGGTTAGGATGATTTTTGCGGGTGCCAAGGTCTGGAATCCTATAATTATATTCATATGAACAGAAATAAACACCTCCCTTTGGGTAGTTGTTCTCATTTAAAAACGTTACCAGATGTTTCGATTAGATTACTAAACAATGTGAACTGGCTTTATGGGATGAAAGATGGAATTTCATAGGCACAGTCCTAACTAAGAAGTATAGTGCCACAAGTTAAATTACATTTAGACTGAAATAACCCCACGTTTTGTAAAAATAGCTTTAAAAAATACTTTGCAAAGTAAGAGCAATCCAGTCTGTTTTGACTGTACAAATACACCTGGAAACAGTTATTGTAATTTAAATACATTTTCAATGGTTTGAAAATTTACCTTTTTGTTGTCAGGTCTTTTGTGAGTGTACATTTACATTTATTAATTTAGCAGACGCTTTTATCCAAAGCGACTTCCAAGAGAGAGCTTTACAAAAGTGCATAGGTCACTGATCATAACAACGAGATAGCCCCAAAAACAGTGCGGGTAGCCAAACATGAAGCATACATTGTGAAAAACCAAGTAAGTGCCAATGGGAAGAACAAAAAGAGCATGCAGTTAAACAAGTTACAATTAAACAACATGAACCTAAAAAGTGCTTCATGTTTTGGCTACCCACACTGTTTTTGGGGCTATCTTGTTGTTATGATCAGTGACCTGGGAAACCCGGCCAATATAATTCACAGCGAGTACAAGAAGTTAAATCAGTTACAACTAACCAACAAGAGCAACAAGTCCCTTGATAAGAGTCATTGTGTTCCTGGAGGAAACTAACATCAGGTCCCGCAAATCATTCCTAAGTACCATTGTAGTCCCGGAACAAGTGTGTCTTAAGCCTTTTCTTGAAGGTGGGGAGACGGTCAGTGTCTCTGATGGAGGTGAGGAGTTGATTCCACCATTGGGGGCCAGGCAGGAGAAGAGCTTGGGTTGGAAGCGGAGCTCTTGAGAGGCTGGACCACCAGACGGTGTAGAAGGTATTGAATTCACTACAGCTGCATTCCCCAGGAACTTGTAAACAAAAATAAACATTAAGTACAACCATTTATATTTTAAAACCAGAAGGTTTATGCTTTCTGTAAAATACAGTTGAATTCTTAAGTTATGGCCCTCTGGGCATGTCTGAAGCTGTTCTGTATCTGGTGCATGTATACACAAGGTTGAAAATTATATGGGAACAATTTTACTATCTGAACATACAGTAGACAGTAGTTAAAATCATATTTTATGTTTTACAACTGTTAGAAGCTAACTCCGTGAACCCCATGTATTACCCAACAATAAAAATACTTGCCTGAATCACATTGTGTGCTGTGCAATCATTTATGCACTCAATTGTATTTTTGAATTTAGAACTATGTTGGATTGTTCAGGTCGAAAGGGCAATAAAACTAAAAATGATCTCCTTTTAAAGTCAATACCAACACTTCAGCAATAACAAATCAACCTTTTGGTACCAAAGTGTATTGTGTAGGTGTAGCAGTGAACCTGAGTGAAGCTCGCCACAAAGCTTCTTGTAGAAGTATATTTAGATGTTTTCCAAGACTGCTTCTTACTGCTCTGGAGAACGGGCTTCAGTATGTGTTTGTGTGGAAGAGCCTCCAGCAGTAATCCACAGTCCTGTGTTTCTGAATCCTGGTCCCTCATCTTTATAAACAATCCCTCCTCTCTCTCACTCTCCACACGCCTGCATGGTTCACAGTCCTTCCCGTTCCAAACAGAACATTCCCTCAATAAACCCCCGATTACATCACAGGAAACAAACTTACTGTATGAAACTCAGTTATCAGTGAGTCAACATTATTAAAGAAAAATGTTTTGTTCTTTAACTTTACCACCTCAGACAGCACAAATGAAGACATTCTTGTAATATAATAACCACTCCATGACAGATAAAGTCTTCTGTTGGCTCTGTCCTGGTGCTGGGAGTAGCTGTAACCAGACAAGCGTGCAGATCCATGCAGGCTGTTGAAACCCTCCAGAGCATTGCCCCTCTCATCCACACCGCACTCCAGCGAGCACAGACTCAGAATGCAATCCCTGGAGGGTCTTGCTCTCAGGAGTAGAGGCCGGGGTGAAAACCTGCTAGCAGACACCTAACCCCCTCGTGTAAGGTCGTGAAGCACTTGTCCAGATACCAGTCCTACTAAGGGCCTTACACCCCAACCTTAACCCCAGCACAGACAGAGAAGAATTGGGTCTGTGTCTGGCAAAGACGGCATAGCCTAAGGTGAAGTCGGGGCAGCTGCGATCTTACTCATAGCGATCCAATCATTTGACAAATACAGAAAGGTCAAGGGTCAAGAGGCGGGGCTTGAACTTCACCAGCTGAAACCTGAGTCCCATATTGACGGTTTGAGAAAAGAAGAATTGGCACATGCATGCCACCACACTGTGGCGGGAGGAAGAACCAATCGTTCACGGTGGAAGCACATGCTAAGCCAGGCTTAATTAGATTGGCTCCACAGCAGCAGGTAGCTGTTAGTCCCCAGCGCTGCTGTGCCAAGCACAGTGGCAACCAGGAAGCCCATCACTCCCAAATAATATTTGTATACTTACAAAACATAAGTTTTGAAAGGTAGAAAAAATATGTTGGGGAAAAAAAGTTTACAAATACATTTTGAAAGGTTGGAAGAAAAAAAAGCGTCAACTCTCACCAGTCGTTTCGTGCAGCCGCAGCCGAACACACCTATGTTGTCCAATGTCTCGATTTGGTCTCGTGACGAGACTACGAAATAGCTAGTTTAGGCGCCAATCTGAACGTCGCGACGGACTCAAGAGTTTTACTGACAATCTCACAATCATCGAATCGTTGCCCAGTTTCAAACGGGATTAAAAAACGACATTAGAGAAAAGAACAGGAGGAGAGGGTAGCAAAACTCCCTAAATTTGATTATATTTTTTGGTATTAACAGTTGTTAGCCCACGTATACGACCACATTCCTAGCTAGCTAGCTAGCTAGCAACAACAAATGCAGCAGCAGTTCGCATCAACAACCATCCTGCCAGAACTGCGGCAGGTGAGTACAAGTGCTTTCATTTCATTGGGATCTTGGGTTGATGGGCTGCCGTTCCCCCTATTTAACAGGTTGTTATTTTTTGGGAGTCAGGTTGCCGAAGTAACTCTTTAGACCAGTGGTTCTCAACCCTGGTCCTCAGGGACAGCCCCTGTCTTACATGTTTGAGATATTTCCCTGTTCCAACACACCTGATTCAAATGAGTGGTCGTTAGCACTGCTAATAGCAGGCTTGCATAACTAGACTAGAGAGGGTACAATTTCTGGGGAAATTGTAGGGTGTGCTTGCTTGCGTCGGTTGTAAGTTTTTCCCTTCTAGTGATATTTTCAAGCATTTAGCCTACTCATATTGCATATTTCATTAAGAACACCCTTTGAAACAGCTGCAAACCCCCTTTGAAACAAGCTACTGTAACAACGTTGTCACTGGCAGTATGGAATCGCGATTCAAACAGTACCGTCTGCTAACTGAAAATATGCCCCCCAAAACGTAAATAAGTTTGACATTAATGTAGGGGGAAATGGCTAATTCAAAATAAGTTTGCTAGAGGCAAGCTAGCTGCTGTTGCTCCACATTTCACTGATTGCAGCGCCGGAAATGAGAACGTTTCTTTTGACATAAAGTTTAGCTGTGGCATTGAAGACAGTACTACACACTGCCAGTGGGTGAGCCGAGTCTGACTGAGGCTAACGTCAAAACAAGCCGTGGTGTCACTCAAATTCCAAGTTTTACACAAATCACAAAAATATGCTGACGCGCTGGCTGTCTTCGCAATCGCCATATCTTTATAACACTGCCCTCCTTCTGATTTTTGATGTAGAATTGACCCTGGTACGAAATTAAGAAAATACTCATCAAAGATCGACAACAGCTGACGCAATCGTCAACGGAGGCTGACGGGGCTCTCACGTAGCAAACCAATTAAAGTTTTTACAGCAACATACATTAAAATCTCACCTTCTGGCTGTCTTCACAATAGTCATATCGTCATAACATTGCCCTCCTTCTGTTTTGTGGTGTAGAATTGACCGAACTATAAAAATACGAAAATACTAAACTACTATGAGGCTTGCATGGCTGCCGCCTAGGCAGTCTCACGGGCGACCCGCACTCGCTCAAATTACAAAGACTTTCACAACCTAAATAAAAAATCCGAGATGGCAGTTCCACTCGAAATTGCTTTCTCAACAAAACCCAATGGTTGGTAATTTTGGGGGTTGGCATTTTTCACTCATAATCCAAGCTCCAATTTGCGTGCTAGAACGTCTCTATCACGTTGTATCCATGCGTCGTTGCTAACGTGTGCTGACGTAGTGACGTAGACAGAAGACACTTTTGCCACAAAAACTTTGTAACCTCCTAAACTGTGCAACGGAACGTAAATCCCAATAGAAGCAACGCAATCGAGACCAAGACGAAACGTTTGACACCTAGGTTGTCTATGTAGGCCAAATATTGACTGAGTTTTAGGGGTGGGAAAATAATAATAATAATAATAATAATAAGAAGAAGATATATGTGAGAGAACAAAGGTTGTGCCCTTGCCGAAGGCAAAGCACACCCAATAACGACCCATTCATTTGAATCAGGTGTGTTGGAGCAGGGAAACATCTAAAACATACAGGACAGGGGGCACCTGAGGACCGGGGTTGAGAACCACTGCTTTACACTATAAAATCCAACATGTTGTTGGTCAAAGATATGCGCTTGTTGTGTTTCTCATAAGTATAGTGTGCACAAGGGGCCTGTCATGCACCGGGGCCCGTCTAATACTAAACGCCACTAAGCTTCTTAGGAAACAGTCGATAGGAGCAATAAATCTAAGGTGCAAATTAACTTGAAAATGAAAGTCTCTCTGAAGTCTCTGGTAATTTTAGAAACGTTTTTTTTAATTTAGAATTTTAGAATTATTTTAGAATAATTCTGTACATCATGCGAGATGACGTGGTGTCAAAGCTTCCGCTGTGCATCTGCCAAATCTATGTAGCTGAGAAAAGAACATTGTGTGTTGGTCAGGGAGAAGCCAAACGGAATAGGGTATAACTGCATTACTTATTTGTCTTATTAATGTTTAATGCTCATAGAGGAAGCCATTATGTGCACTCCCTCTGCACTTACTGCACATTTACATTTACATTTAGTCATTTAGCAGACGCTCTTATCCAGAGCGACTTACAGTAAGTACAGGGACATTCCCCCCGAGGCAAGTAGGGTGAAGTGCCTTGCCCAAGGACACAACGTCATTTGACACGGCCGGGAATCGAACCAGCAACCTTCTGGTTACTAGCCCGACTCCCTCACCGCTCAGCTACCTGACTCCCTACTGCACAGTGACACACATGCAGCAGCAAGACGCTGTGGCCCGAGATGCTGCTAGGAACCACGGAAGAGACAATTGACAGGTTCATTGAGATTCCTTCAAAAATCTCGGTTTCTCTCTTAGTATGAAATAGAACGAACATGCGTTACGAAATCCGCGGCAGTTATTTTTCTTTGTGTTTGTGAAAGAAGTAATGATTTTCAGCAGTAACATCGTAGCATTCTTTGGGTACACCTGAATAGATAATAAAGACATTTAAATTCAGAGAATATAATCCCCCAGATTGTATTCTAACCTGAGGCACATATAGATGAATAATTCATCCTTTGCTTGTGGTATGGTATGCAATATCTACATTAAAACCAGATTTGTCCTTCTATGCTGGAATGATAAGGCTATTCCCCATTATTTCAGTTGGCGTTTTGATTCTATCATTTTGGTGATAGTTTTGCTGGGTTTAACATAATGGCACCATAATGCACCAACATCTTCTGACAGATGGTGTATTTTTATCACTTGAACTTGAACTCTTATTTCACATTAGTTCCCAGTAAAATCCTAACCAAGTATGAAATGGCCACTAGGCTCTGCATGACTGTTTACTGAAAGATAGCAACAATACAGTCTGACTGCTGCCTGCCTAGGTACCATCACTGTGGAAGACTAGCATTAGAATATTATTCATTTGACATTTCATAAGCACTGAGTAAACTTCATAAGTGGTTTTGTTCTACAGGATCAGCTTGGCTCAGAAAGGGCAAAAGGTGCCACTACTGTGATATTACATGAAACAATGCAGTTGTGGATTATTGCTGGTTTTGATCATAAGAGATTTGGGTCTGTGTTTGATTTTGACTTTAGGTCATAGCTGTGAGGTTTGCCCTGAAATGATATATTCCTAGATACAGTAAAGGTTTGCTCAACAGCAGTGGTTAGGGTTATTGAGGGGAATACAAGCAATGCTGTGAGTGTTTGTGAAATAAGTATAGTGTGTCCCGTTGCAGCTGCAATACCAAGACCATCTCTGTCAGGGTGTGTTCTTCAGGGGGAACAGCTGCACAGTTCACGAGGGAAAAGGAAGAGAGAGAGAGAGAGAACACAGGGACACAGGCCAGATAAAGACTGGCACTGATATGGTGGCCAAGGTAATTAGCCAAAAGGAAATTGGGCCTCAGTCCATATCAGTTAGCTCCAGAGGAGACAATCTCCCAGGGCCCCTCAAGGTGAACAACCCCAGATTCGGCAGCCTGACACCGGCTGCCACTGATAGCTGAGCGGGTTCAAGTGATTTTGGAAGGAAACAAACCATCTTTTCTCCGACAGCCAGCTGGCTCGGAAACAGATTTTGCTTGAGTAAAGCGGTGCCAGTTTAACTTGCAGGCCAGTGGCTGGACGTCTCTTTGGCCCGATGGTAGATTCGTGTCCTGTGAGTATCTAGCCTGGCTCTGACAGGACCCCCCCTCCAGCACGGTTCCTCCATTACAGTATTCTTTGACCACGCTTTTTCCCCCTGTTTTTGTAACCTAATCCCTTGTTCATGAGAAAGAATGACTGGATAGCTTCTTGGCAGTACTAACTCTATAGAGAAATTAAGGACTTTACTAATGCTACACTGTAAAATGTTACCAGGATTTAACAATATTTAACTGCAATATTTCACAATAAATCATTGTATTATAACTTTACAGGCTTTAACTGCAATAATCCCAATATCATGTTGTAATGTAGAATTTACTGTGAAATCAATGTAGACACAGTAAGTTACTGTGAAAGAAACGATACCGGGATTTCACAGCATTTTGTTGGGTTATTTCACAGTAAAATACTCTTTTCAAATCATCCTTTGAGATAACCCAGTACATTACTGTAAAACTTGAATTGCACTTGAACTAGTTTTGAGGTGGAAATTACGTCAGTTTTCGCGCTTTCCCAACCGTTTCTCTTTTCCACCATTTCACCTCGGCGCTGTCTGCCAGGATCGTGACTTTTCCTCTGTAACGGTAAACTACCTGCAGTCATCCAATTTATCTGCTAGTAATCTCTGTGCGTACTTATGTTTTACTTGTGCAGTTAATACCGTACTTCACTGATTTGAATAATCAAATCCAGTAAATCCGTCATGATTGCAAACATTTTCGTCTAGTTTGATGGCTAGCTAAGTCTCACATGGTCGATGCTTCAGCTAGGGTGGCTAATTTGCGGCTGGCGTCAGTGAAATAGGAACATAGAGTATGTTGCCTCAGGTAAAGATTCGTAGCAAGTATTGTTCAAATTATACATACACATTTGTAGGTTTTTGCCAGCTCCAAATTTAGGATGAACTATTAGCTAACTCTGCTGTGGGTCAGCGCGAATGCTATTTTTATAGCTAAGTATTAACATTGGAGTGAACTAGCTAGTGTTGCACAGTAAACCTGTACTAAAAAGAGACACTCTTACATAGCTTCAGTGTCCCTGTGCATACATAGGAGACAATCATTGCAAAAGAGCTGCAGTTCCGGTGCAGACAGGAGAACCTAGCAGAACGCCATCTCTGTTGCACTCCATCCAGTCCAGAACCCGGGGTCCTGAAGTCTCGCTCTTACGATACTCCAACGATGCGATGTTAATATACCTCTCTGATCTAACGAGTCTGGCTTAATAGTCGTGACCTCTCAGGTGGGCTATGGCTGCGATGGAGAGATGGTTGTTCTGCTAGGTTCTCCTGTCTCTGCACAGGAACTGCAGATCTTTTGCAGTGATCGTTAATGAGCCTAATGACGAATTATGGTCAGAATTATGATGGCCCATGGTACACCCCCTACAATGGAAGCCAATTCCAGGTTGATGGTAAACAATATAAAACAGTACATGGGAAGTCCGAAAGTTAAATTGTTGAATTTAATAGTGAATTTAATACTTGTTATCATTATTAAAAAGTTTAAATGAGTTTTGTCTTTGTTGTCTTTGTTCTTGCTTTGACTTTTAATTAAGCAAATCCAAAGCACGCTTGTGTGGTAAAATCACAGTTAACAAGTCAAATTTGCAGTATTTTGCAGTGTTATGTAAATTGTAAATGTACAGTAAATTACTGGCTACTAGTTGCATTACTTTTACAGTAAAAAACATAGAAATACAGACAATCACTGTAATTTATATACAGCAAGACGATGTAATTCCACAGCTACATACTGCTATATCACAGTAATCCAATGGCATGACAACTGTGAAGTTATAATATACCGCAGAACTCTGCTGTGGGTCAGCGCGAATGCTATTTTTATAGCTAAGTATTAACATTGGAGTGAACTAGCTAGTGTTGCACAGTAAACCTGTACTAAAAAGAGACACTCTTACATAGCTTCAGTGTCCCTGTGCATACATAGGAGACAATCATTGCAAAAGAGCTGCAGTTCCGGTGCAAACAGGAGAACCTAGCAGAACGCCATCTCTGTTGCACTCCATCCAGTCCAGAACCCGGGGTCCTGAAGTCTCGACTCTTACGATACTCCAACGATGCGATGTTAATATACCTCTCTGATCTAACGAGTCTGGCTTAATAGTCGTGACCTCTCAGGTGGGCTATGGCTGCGATGGAGAGATGGTTGTTCTGCTAGGTTCTCCTGTCTCTGCACAGGAACTGCAGATCTTTTGCAGTGATCGTTAATGAGCCTAATGACGAATTATGGTCAGAATTATGATGGCCCATGGTACACCCCCTACAATGGAAGCCAATTCCAGGTTGATGGTAAACAATATAAAACAGTACATGGGAAGTCCGAAAGTTAAATTGTTGAATTTAATAGTGAATTTAATACTTGTTATCATTATTAAAAAGTTTAAATGAGTTTTGTCTTTGTTCTTGCTTTGACTTTTAATTAAGCAAATCCAAAGCACGCTTGTGTGGTAAAATCACAGTTAACAAGTCAAATTTGCAGTATTTTGCAGTGTTATTTAAATTGTAAATGTACAGTAAATTACTGGCTACTAGTTGCATTACTTTTACAGTAAAAAACATAGAAATACAGACAATCACTGTAATTTATATACAGCAAGACGATGTAATTCCACAGCTACATACTGCTATATCACAGTAATCCAATGGCATGACAACTGTGAAGTTACAATATACCGCAGAACTCTGCTGTGGGTCAGCGCGAATGCTATTTTTATAGCTAAGTATTAACATTGGAGTGAACTAGCTAGTGTTGCACAGTAAACCTGTACTAAAAAGAGACACTCTTACATAGCTTCAGTGTCCCTGTGCATACATAGGAGACAATCATTGCAAAAGAGCTGCAGTTCCGGTGCAGACAGGAGAACCTAGCAGAACGCCATCTCTGTTGCACTCCATCCAGTCCAGAACCCGGGGTCCTGAAGTCTCGCTCTTACGATACTCCAACGATGCGATGTTAATATACCTCTCTGATCTAACGAGTCTGGCTTAATAGTCGTGACCTCTCAGGTGGGCTATGGCTGCGATGGAGAGATGGTTGTTCTGCTAGGTTCTCCTGTCTCTGCACAGGAACTGCAGATCTTTTGCAGTGATCGTTAATGAGCCTAATGACGAATCATGGTCAGAATTATGATGGCCCATGGTACACCCCCTACAATGGAAGCCAATTCCAGGTTGATGGTAAACAATATAAAACAGTACATGGGAAGTCCGAAAGTTAAATTGTTGAATTTAATAGTGAATTTAATACTTGTTATCATTATTAAAAAGTTTAAATGAGTTTTGTCTTTGTTCTTGCTTTGACTTTTAATTAAGCAAATCCAAAGCACGCTTGTGTGGTAAAATCACAGTTAACAAGTCAAATTTGCAGTATTTTGCAGTGTTATTTAAATTGTAAATGTACAGTAAATTACTGGCTACTAGTTGCATTACTTTTACAGTAAAAAACATAGAAATACAGACAATCACTGTAATTTATATACAGCAAGACGATGTAATTCCACAGCTACATACTGCTATATCACAGTAATCCAATGGCATGACAACTGTGAAGTTACAATATACCGCAGAACTCTGCTGTGGGTCAGCGCGAATGCTATTTTTATAGCCAAGTATTAACATTGGAGTGAACTAGCTAGTGTTGCACAGTAAACCTGTACTAAAAAGAGACACTCTTACATAGCTTCAGTGTCCCTGTGCATACATAGGAGACAATCATTGCAAAAGAGCTGCAGTTCCGGTGCAGACAGGAGAACCTAGCAGAACGCCATCTCTGTTGCACTCCATCCAGTCCAGAACCCGGGGTCCTGAAGTCTCGACTCTTACGATACTCCAACGATGCGATGTTAATATACCTCTCTGATCTAACGAGTCTGGCTTAATAGTCGTGACCTCTCAGGTGGGCTATGGCTGCGATGGAGAGATGGTTGTTCTGCTAGGTTCTCCTGTCTCTGCACAGGAACTGCAGATCTTTTGCAGTGATCGTTAATGAGCCTAATGACGAATCATGGTCAGAATTATGATGGCCCATGGTACACCCCCTACAATGGAAGCCAATTCCAGGTTGATGGTAAACAATATAAAACAGTACATGGGAAGTCCGAAAGTTAAATTGTTGAATTTAATAGTGAATTTAATACTTGTTATCATTATTAAAAAGTTTAAATGAGTTTTGTCTTTGTTCTTGCTTTGACTTTTAATTAAGCAAATCCAAAGCACGCTTGTGTGGTAAAATCACAGTTAACAAGTCAAATTTGCAGTATTTTGCAGTGTTATTTAAATTGTAAATGTACAGTAAATTACTGGCTACTAGTTGCATTACTTTTACAGTAAAAAACATAGAAATACAGACAATCACTGTAATTTATATACAGCAAGACGATGTAATTCCACAGCTACATACTGCTATATCACAGTAATCCAATGGCATGACAACTGTGAAGTTACAATATACCGCAGAACTCTGCTGTGGGTCAGCGCGAATGCTATTTTTATAGCTAAGTATTAACATTGGAGTGAACTAGCTAGTGTTGCACAGTAAACCTGTACTAAAAAGAGACACTCTTACATAGCTTCAGTGTCCCTGTGCATACATAGGAGACAATCATTGCAAAAGAGCTGCAGTTCCGGTGCAGACAGGAGAACCTAGCAGAACGCCATCTCTGTTGCACTCCATCCAGTCCAGAACCCGGGGTCCTGAAGTCTCGACTCTTACGATACTCCAACGATGCGATGTTAATATACCTCTCTGATCTAACGAGTCTGGCTTAATAGTCGTGACCTCTCAGGTGGGCTATGGCTGCGATGGAGAGATGGTTGTTCTGCTAGGTTCTCCTGTCTCTGCACAGGAACTGCAGATCTTTTGCAGTGATCGTTAATGAGCCTAATGACGAATCATGGTCAGAATTATGATGGCCCATGGTACACCCCCTACAATGGAAGCCAATTCCAGGTTGATGGTAAACAATATAAAACAGTACATGGGAAGTCCGAAAGTTAAATTGTTGAATTTAATAGTGAATTTAATACTTGTTATCATTATTAAAAAGTTTAAATGAGTTTTGTCTTTGTTCTTGCTTTGACTTTTAATTAAGCAAATCCAAAGCACGCTTGTGTGGTAAAATCACAGTTAACAAGTCAAATTTGCAGTATTTTGCAGTGTTATTTAAATTGTAAATGTACAGTAAATTACTGGCTACTAGTTGCATTACTTTTACAGTAAAAAACATAGAAATACAGACAATCACTGTAATTTATATACAGCAAGACGATGTAATTCCACAGCTACATACTGCTATATCACAGTAATCCAATGGCATGACAACTGTGAAGTTACAATATACCGCAGAACTCTGCTGTGGGTCAGCGCGAATGCTATTTTTATAGCCTAAGTATTAACATTGGAGTGAACTAGCTAGTGTTGCACAGTAAACCTGTACTAAAAAGAGACACTCTTACATAGCTTCAGTGTCCCTGTGCATACATAGGAGACAATCATTGCAAAAGAGCTGCAGTTCCGGTGCAGACAGGAGAACCTAGCAGAACGCCATCTCTGTTGCACTCCATCCAGTCCAGAACCCGGGGTCCTGAAGTCTCGACTCTTACGATACTCCAACGATGCGATGTTAATATACCTCTCTGATCTAACGAGTCTGGCTTAATAGTCGTGACCTCTCAGGTGGGCTATGGCTGCGATGGAGAGATGGTTGTTCTGCTAGGTTCTCCTGTCTCTGCACAGGAACTGCAGATCTTTTGCAGTGATCGTTAATGAGCCTAATGACGAATCATGGTCAGAATTATGATGGCCCATGGTACACCCCCTACAATGGAAGCCAATTCCAGGTTGATGGTAAACAATATAAAACAGTACATGGGAAGTCCGAAAGTTAAATTGTTGAATTTAATAGTGAATTTAATACTTGTTATCATTATTAAAAAGTTTAAATGAGTTTTGTCTTTGTTCTTGCTTTGACTTTTAATTAAGCAAATCCAAAGCACGCTTGTGTGGTAAAATCACAGTTAACAAGTCAAATTTGCAGTATTTTGCAGTGTTATTTAAATTGTAAATGTACAGTAAATTACTGGCTACTAGTTGCATTACTTTTACAGTAAAAAACATAGAAATACAGACAATCACTGTAATTTATATACAGCAAGACGATGTAATTCCACAGCTACATACTGCTATATCACAGTAATCCAATGGCATGACAACTGTGAAGTTACAATATACCGCAGAACTCTGCTGTGGGTCAGCGCGAATGCTATTTTTATAGCTAAGTATTAACATTGGAGTGAACTAGCTAGTGTTGCACAGTAAACCTGTACTAAAAAGAGACACTCTTACATAGCTTCAGTGTCCCTGTGCATACATAGGAGACAATCATTGCAAAAGAGCTGCAGTTCCGGTGCAGACAGGAGAACCTAGCAGAACGCCATCTCTGTTGCACTCCATCCAGTCCAGAACCCGGGGTCCTGAAGTCTCGACTCTTACGATACTCCAACGATGCGATGTTAATATACCTCTCTGATCTAACGAGTCTGGCTTAATAGTCGTGACCTCTCAGGTGGGCTATGGCTGCGATGGAGAGATGGTTGTTCTGCTAGGTTCTCCTGTCTCTGCACAGGAACTGCAGATCTTTTGCAGTGATCGTTAATGAGCCTAATGACGAATCATGGTCAGAATTATGATGGCCCATGGTACACCCCCTACAATGGAAGCCAATTCCAGGTTGATGGTAAACAATATAAAACAGTACATGGGAAGTCCGAAAGTTAAATTGTTGAATTTAATAGTGAATTTAATACTTGTTATCATTATTAAAAAGTTTAAATGAGTTTTGTCTTTGTTCTTGCTTTGACTTTTAATTAAGCAAATCCAAAGCACGCTTGTGTGGTAAAATCACAGTTAACAAGTCAAATTTGCAGTATTTTGCAGTGTTATTTAAATTGTAAATGTACAGTAAATTACTGGCTACTAGTTGCATTACTTTTACAGTAAAAAACATAGAAATACAGACAATCACTGTAATTTATATACAGCAAGACGATGTAATTCCACAGCTACATACTGCTATATCACAGTAATCCAATGGCATGACAACTGTGAAGTTACAATATACCGCAGAACTCTGCTGTGGGTCAGCGCGAATGCTATTTTTATAGCTAAGTATTAACATTGGAGTGAACTAGCTAGTGTTGCACAGTAAACCTGTACTAAAAAGAGACACTCTTACATAGCTTCAGTGTCCCTGTGCATACATAGGAGACAATCATTGCAAAAGAGCTGCAGTTCCGGTGCAGACAGGAGAACCTAGCAGAACGCCATCTCTGTTGCACTCCATCCAGTCCAGAACCCGGGGTCCTGAAGTCTCGACTCTTACGATACTCCAACGATGCGATGTTAATATACCTCTCTGATCTAACGAGTCTGGCTTAATAGTCGTGACCTCTCAGGTGGGCTATGGCTGCGATGGAGAGATGGTTGTTCTGCTAGGTTCTCCTGTCTCTGCACAGGAACTGCAGATCTTTTGCAGTGATCGTTAATGAGCCTAATGACGAATTATGGTCAGAATTATGATGGCCCATGGTACACCCCCTACAATGGAAGCCAATTCCAGGTTGATGGTAAACAATATAAAACAGTACATGGGAAGTCCGAAAGTTAAATTGTTGAATTTAATAGTGAATTTAATACTTGTTATCATTATTAAAAAGTTTAAATGAGTTTTGTCTTTGTTGTCTTTGTTCTTGCTTTGACTTTTAATTAAGCAAATCCAAAGCACGCTTGTGTGGTAAAATCACAGTTAACAAGTCAAATTTGCAGTATTTTGCAGTGTTATTTAAATTGTAAATGTACAGTAAATTACTGGCTACTAGTTGCATTACTTTTACAGTAAAAAACATAGAAATACAGACAATCACTGTAATTTATATACAGCAAGACGATGTAATTCCACAGCTACATACTGCTATATCACAGTAATCCAATGGCATGACAACTGTGAAGTTACAATATACCGCAGAACTCTGCTGTGGGTCAGCGCGAATGCTATTTTTATAGCTAAGTATTAACATTGGAGTGAACTAGCTAGTGTTGCACAGTAAACCTGTACTAAAAAGAGACACTCTTACATAGCTTCAGTGTCCCTGTGCATACATAGGAGACAATCATTGCAAAAAGAGCTGCAGTTCCGGTGCAGACAGGAGAACCTAGCAGAACGCCATCTCTGTTGCACTCCATCCAGTCCAGAACCCGGGGTCCTGAAGTCTCGACTCTTACGATACTCCAACGATGCGATGTTAATATACCTCTCTGATCTAACGAGTCTGGCTTAATAGTCGTGACCTCTCAGGTGGGCTATGGCTGCGATGGAGAGATGGTTGTTCTGCTAGGTTCTCCTGTCTCTGCACAGGAACTGCAGATCTTTTGCAGTGATCGTTAATGAGCCTAATGACGAATTATGGTCAGAATTATGATGGCCCATGGTACACCCCCTACAATGGAAGCCAATTCCAGGTTGATGGTAAACAATATAAAACAGTACATGGGAAGTCCGAAAGTTAAATTGTTGAATTTAATAGTGAATTTAATACTTGTTATTATTAAAAAGGGTTAGGGTTACTGTGAAATATTTATAATAAATTACTGTAAAATTACTGTGAAAGTAATGCAACTAGTAGCCAGTAATTTACTGTAAAGTTACAGTGAAATATTTGACAGTGTACTGCTGTGACTGGTGTGAATGAGCTGATCTTGGGTTCGCATGTTCAGAGTGTGGCCTACACCTTTGTGTGTTTCATTTACAGTTGCCCAAAACAGTACTTTAGCCACGTGCATGCTAAAGTACATCAAGTAGCAATGTGTCTCTTGGTTGTTTGTAGCCTGTTTAGTAGAAAATCACCACCAATTGATCTTAATTTGAACAGAAGCAAAAGCCTGGATAAGAAAACAAACCACAAGTCAGTCTTGGCACCCAAGCGAGAACCCTTCAGCAGCAGTTTGTAGCTACTCTCCACAAACCAAATTCAGTGAGGAGAGAGAGAGAAGCTAGTAAGCAGAACGAGGATCCAGCATCTGTCCTGGCCTCTCTTACAGCCTCTCTCTAACCTCTAACGCCTCCACAGGTCCAAGTGACAAAAACATGCAAGTACTAAGGATTTATTTATTTTCGCCCAACGATGGTCTACTCTCCTCGAGTTCCTGGAGGGGTAAGGACGGCTCTGTGAGCCAGACTGCTCTCAGGGGTCCAGTTATGTTTGGAGTTTACAAAAGGCACAAGTGAAACATACAGATATATGTACATCAGTGCAGTTATGCTCTAGCCGGCTCCCCCACTAGGGTCAGTGTACTCTGGAAATGTACAGACAATCATAATCGGAGATTAACCTCTAGGAATAAATTGAGGCTAGGGGAGTTTGGATTGGAGCCGGGGCAAACAGTGAGAGAGTAATTGGATTGCGACAAGCGGGCAGGGGTAATTCCATGGATTTGATACTGCTGCTCTCGCCATTCCTCCTGTTATTTCCCAACTGTACAATAATAGACAGAATTCGATTACTGTTCATGGGTGACTGTTCTGTTCATGTGCTGTACATCCAAAGACTAAATCAATCTCACGGAAACACTAAGAAATGGCCATGACCGTGTTAGAACATCTGTCAGAGAGCCATAATAAAAACCGTATTTTATCATTTTCTGCATAACATTAAGTTATGTCTGATCAGTTGTCCTGTTAATCATACACAAATTAGTTTGAAATTGAGTGATGAATTCATTTTTTGTTTCCAGTGACGTATTCCTCATGAATGTATAATCATATCTAATAATGATTTAGACGGTTTCCCTCATCCCAGACATTATAACCCCTCTGCACTCATCCATGAGAGGAAGCTATTTTCAGGGTTTCACCCCCTCTCCTGTCTCCACACACACACACACACATTTTCATCGGTGCACAGGGCTTCCCTACACCTGTTTAAAAAAATGTATGACAGGCTAAAACGTTTGTGCACTGTGCTCCCGAAATCTTCCAGTCCCGAAAAGTGGGTTCTTGATGTGATCGTTGATTCCTAATTCAACATTCCCCTTCATCGGCTAACATTTCCGTGTTTTTACTTTACTGCGTTCGTGTCTGCTTCCTCCCTGTTTAAACACTTCCTCCCAACTGCTCCTCTGAGTTCCCTCTTGTTATGCTGTCTGTCCATTTGAGTTCTGTGTTGTTCCATCTCTCACCCGCTGTCTGAGGTATGGCAGATCCAATTACCTGCAGCTGTCACACCCAGAGAGGCCTCTGTTGAAGATGTTATGAGACTCCATCATGAAATACCCATCGAACAATAAGAAATAGCATTCGATTAGCTTTGGTTCTTTTGTATCAAGGAAGTTTTGTGTTGTTCTCATCATTCAGCGTTGTACAGGAAGAAAACAAACTGACAAACAACTTTTCTGGATTTCTTAAGCCAAGGTTGTATTCAGTCATGTACAAAGATATATCTTGTACTGTAAGGCGAGTACATTACATTACATTACATTTAGTCATTTAGCAGACGCTCTTATCCAGAGCGACTTACAGTAAGTACAGGGACATTCCCCCTGAGGCAAGTAGGGTGAAGTGCCTTGCCCAAGGACACAACGTCAGTTGACATGACCGGGAATCGAACTGGCAACCTTCGGATTACTAGCCCGACTCCCTCACCGCTCAGCCACCTGACTCCTTACAGTGTATGAGTCAGCACGTGTGCTCTCAGTATACTTGACAGATATAAATACCCTCCTCCTCTGGCACAAACAATGACCATGCATTTTTAACACGCCGTAGCGAAGCACAGGCAGGCTTGCAGTAGCTAGAGTGAGTGGTCAGATCCACCTGGGTACAGTTATTCCAGGCAGGCCAACATACAGCAGCTAGCGCTAAAACGTCACCTGGGACAACTCTCACCATTTGGATTAAAGAGAGGAGACTGGCATCCGAACACACAGGAGTCGACTTCTATTCTAGTTCATTACACACCATTTCATGGGAAATATACCATAGGTTCCTGAGGAGAAAGTCTAACCTCAACTTAGTCTCTTTGTTTCTTTTCCTTTTCCTATTAAATATTTAAACAAACCTGACAATGCCTGAAAAGCTCAACCTAGCATGAAAGCAGAGGAAATACACAAGAGGACTCTGACAGAGAAAACCCAGAGAGGAAAAATCTCTTTCATCAAAGTAACCACTGGTTACCTTCTTTGTGTGTGCACGTGTGTGTGCACGTGTGTGTTTGCGTGTCTGTGTCAAGGAGGGAGTTGAATAGTTGAGAGTTGACAGCATGCAATAGATTTCATTTTCATGTTTGTGAAATGCACTAGTCTAGGCCGGGTATGAATCACACAAATCAAGGGAGTATTTTAAAATATCCCTGCATCATGCTGACCGCCTGCTTTATTGATCCCAGACTCTTAGCTTATGATTTGGCTGGCTTTCCATTTAACGAAAAGCTGAAAAAAGTAAATAAAAATGTTGAATAGGCCTTGAATAACCACCAGATTGTCTGAACCAACCAGGTCTTAGGATGTCACAATAATTGCGTTGGAGCGTTCTGTGTAGATTTAAGTAGATTTTTCTGGTATCAGCACTTTACTTCACTATTAATTTTTCTGATGACAAAAGAAAAGTTTTGAAAGGTACAAAAACTATTTGTGAAAAAGAGAGAACACAGGGTGTTTTTTCTCGCAAATTTACAACTTGAATCTCTGAATATTACCCCCCCTTCTCCGGCCCTCACGCCGTCGTACTCTACTGTACTGTATTGTGCTCTGCTTTATTCTGTTTTAGGCTTCTCTGTTCTCCTCTCCCCTCCACTCTCCACTCCTCTCTTTTCATTGTGTGAAAGTTTCAAAAGGTTTAAAAAAGTGAAAACAATCTGAAAAGTTTTCCCAAAAAAGTTTGTTTCATTGATGAGGACTCTCATTCTCCACTCACCTCTCCTCCTCTCTCCTTTCTCTTCTATCCTTTAACTGTGTGTGTGTGAGTTTTCACTGCAAGCAGTTTTCACCATCCACCTAGAGGATCCCCAAGACCTGTGGCACAACAAACTGGTAACTCTAAAGAGCCAGATGTTTGTAATAGACACCAGGCCCTTATAAGATTTACTAAGGCTTTCTTGTTGATTAACTAACACTTATTACAAGCACTTGTATCTAAAGTGTTATCCAGACGTCATCCATCATTACTTAACAAGTTCAACAGAACCTCCTTACTTGTCAGAAGATAAATCATTAAAGATTTAAAGATGTTGTCTGTGTGGGCTTGGCTCCATAACGTAGTTCTATGATACGCTGAATTATTAATCTCTCACTTGCATTGTTGCATCATCCCATTCAACGAAGAACCACAATCAGATGCTTTCATTTGCATGATGGAAAAACCTCATTCCGGCTTCCGCCCACTACACTGCAACATTAAGTACACTTTGAACGACACCCGTCTATCATGCAGACACCAGACTCCTCCAGATGCGTCTTAATACGAGATTAATCACCAGGGACTGCGCTTCTGAGCCAAGCAGAGCACCTGCCATCTGAAATGTGCCATATCAATCAAAGAGGAGACGCTAATGATAATCTGCCGGAGGTTCCAGCGGAGGGGCCCTTTGCCCCCCTAGCAGTCGTTTGTGTCGACATTCAACGGCAAGTGCATTTGGCCTCCAGTGGCGCTAATAGCTCCAGCACTTTGTCTCCCGCAGACAAGCCCTACATTTTTCCCGTTGACATCCGAGGTCTGACAGGGTTTGCTGTCGTACCTCTTTTCCAAAAACAAAATCAAACAGGGCCAACCTGGAGTCTTTGTGGACCCATCATTGCCACGTGCCGAACTGGTGATGTCAGAGCGGGGAGTCAGACGGCTGAGCGGTGAGGGAGTCGGGCTAGTAATCTGAAGGTTGCCAGTTCGATTCCCGGCCGTGTCAAATGACGTTGTGTCCTTGGGCAAGGCACTTCACCCTACTGCTTCAGGGGGAAATGCCCCTGTACTTACTTACTGTAAGTCGCTCTGTATAAGAGCGTCTGCTAAATGACTAAATGTAAAATGTAAATGTAAGAGCGCTCCTCTGTCAGGGAGCACCACAAGGGAACTGCCCAGCACCCAAAAGGCACATCTTGTGTTATTCTCTCCCCTCCGTAGTCTGTTGTTGGTCCTGGTGGGAATCCTCTTGACTTTTACTGCTGGATGAAAGTTTGAAGCTTGTTCGGTCGACTGTCCTGAGGGCAGGGGCCCTCTTTGCTCTGAGAGATTAGAGTAATCAACATCCATGTGGACAGAGTTTCTAAAGGAGAGAAAGGTCATCTGTAGCGGCGGGATCAGACACCCTGGGCCGACAGCTGGAAGCGTTCGTCAGCACTTGTTTTCGTGAAGACGGTAGAAGGCAGTCTGTGGTAAAGCTGTGAGAATACTGATCGAGTCCTTTCATACTAAACCAGCAAGTTGGCAGTCTATGTTCGTGGAATTTACAGTCAGTTACAGTTATGTCAAGTTGAAGACTCTGAATGAAGAATGACTGACAGGATGTGTTCGATTAAATATGTTACTGCCACAAAGAAAAAAAGTTAACAACAACAACTAATGTAGATACTGTAACTGAGAGGAATATCGTGAAGTCGATTAAATGCTAATCTAGACAGAGAGATGGTTGGTAGGTGGCGACTTGGTTTGCTTTAGTATACAGGAGCGAGGGGATACAGTAGCATGTGTCACAGCAGAGCTGACCTCAGTGCTGTCCCAGGGCTCCTCCCCTTCTGCTCTGGGACATGCCCTCAGACGCCTCAGGTCCTGCTCTGGGACTCATGCCCTCAGACATAAAAAAACATAAAACACTTCAGGCTGATCTCATGAATTCAGTGCAAGTGTTAATCATTCTGTATTATACGCCACTCTCAGCCTATTCCATGCAACCTTCAGGTTAAAGATGAGAGCAGGTGTGCACTTTTCTCCCACGGGCCTTAAACAACAAGCACACCCTGCTGTGCTAGGAAAGAGACAAATATTCTACTGAAAGAATGTAGTCAGAATACATTCAGATACGCATCCATCCATGATCCACTCCTCTTCACATACAATGTCACCTTTTAATGTGTCAACTGCCAACAAGGTCCGGCTGTATAGCAAACAGTGATTATCAAATTGCCTGAACACTCTAATTTAGAGTGTCTTTTGAGAGTTGTGTTTTGGTATGTTGTGGTACAAACGAGGCTGTGAAGTTGAACAATTCCAACACAAGCTTCCTGAATGAACGCTGATGTGAAGGGACCTTTGACCCTGAGGCTAATGACACAAACATATCTTGATGAGACAGATTTTGAAAATGACACGACTGACAGTATAACTGTGCCCCACTTCACCTGCCTCAGCTGGTTCCACCTGGAGTGTCTAGGATCGTACGGTCAGGTTGACGTATGACACTTGGAACATTTATATTTTATGTTTGAATCTTCGGTCTGGGTAATTATTCAGCTCTTCTAAAGAAATTTGATGTAAGTGCAGGGCCCGTTTGAGTGAAATACTTTTGTGGTCTGGCAAACGAGGAGACTCGAAGCATATCCTGCCTCGTGGAGAGATGCCATACCAGAGAGATCCATGGCTCCATCACCAAGTGCAGCTCAATATGGCAGCGTATCGCTGCTCCAATTAGCATCACACACAACACTGCGTGTCTTTGGGTCCTGAGCAACACGCCTGGCAAATTCCTGCTTCATAAAGTGTCTGGTTCTCGAGATAATTGAGTCACGGACCCTCTCACACACACAGACTCCTGCCTTCATAGCTAATATTTATACTTCAGCAGATCAGGGGTCAATTGTATTTGAATTCATGGTCATTAATACGCGCTAGTTTTCTGAAATGGAGAATCGTTGCGAATTATGACCCTCTTTAAAAACTTGTATGGAAATGACCCCAGTTCTTTAGTATATCATAATACTGAACTTGGCTCACCAGCTTTCTCCGGCTGGTTTTTGGAGCCCAGGCTTGTAAACATGTTGTCCTGGGACGTATCTGGGAGTCAAATCTGTAACACCAGACAGGATTTCACCACAGGACAACCCTTCATATTCGTCAATATGTAGATGATCTATAAATACTTCATATTTATCAATCAATAAACTATTAACAAAATTGTAACTACTATATATTTACCCTAACCCTGAGCAGTGGTTGGATATCAGCAGATGCTGCCTATAGCGGCTTCTTGATGGAATGACACAAAAGGACACAAAAAAAAGAGAGTTTGTCCTCTGCTGTCTGTAGCAAGAAGCTCTAGGTGGGCTAGTTGCTGCGTGTCAGTCAGGGTGTGTAAGTAGCCATGTTGGGGTCGCCGAGGTAAAAGTAGACCTGGAAAGAAAACCTGCTTCAGGATTAGACTTTCAAGTACCGAAAACAGCACTCAGAGTTTGTTTATTCTTAACAGTACATTGAGTTCTCATAGACAGAGCTCTGTATTGATCAACTCCCACACTGACACAGTGCAAACAGTCTTACTAAGCCCTCGTCCACTTATCCGTGTCCTGCTCTTACAGTATGCTGAGACCGCTTTGTTGATGTGGATTTGTGTCCTTGGTGTTGTAAGTCTTTGTGCCAGGTTTCAAGCCACAGTGGTTAGTCACACACACACACACATGCTCACGTACACACACACATGCACGCACACACGCACACACACACAGTGGATTTGCAATATGAGGAACATTAATTACAATGTCTGTGAGGAGCTCCAACATAGTGTTTCTCTTTCTGTGTTACCTTGTTTAAACCCTTCTGATATTGTACTGACACTTCGGATGAGGCATATTGTCTGTGGCCTGGTCCATTTAAATCATGTTCTCTGGTGGCTTGTGATTGGCTTTCCCATAGTGTCATATATTGTGAAACTGGAAAATGTCAGCCATAACGGCGTCACATTGCGTCATAGACAGTGTCATCTTGTGCTGCAGAGGACTGAAGAAGAGAACGGGCTGTCCCTTCTTATTACCCTGGAGACCAAATAAGGGTTTACTGGCGACGGAGGTTATGTATTCCGAACAGAGGTGATCTATTCTGACTCTCCTGGTATCTGATGACATCCGCTGGGGCTTGGGACTGGACACCCCGGTGAAATAACTAACATGCTCGTGTAGTTATTTCAATCTATAGTTTTGAAGGGAGTCAGGTGGCTGAGCGGTTAGGGAATCGGGCTAGTAATCAGAAGGTTGTTGGTTTGATTCCTGGCTGTGAAAAATTACATTGTGTCCTTGGGCAAGGCACTTCACCCTACTTGCCTCGGGGAGAATGTCCCTGTACTTACTGTAAGTCGCTCTGGATAAGAGCGTCTGCTAAATGACTAAATGTAAATGATGAAAAAGATGATGGCCCTAATTACTGAAAATGTCAAGGTTGGAGACTGTTCCTTCGTTGTCAACATGCCAAGACTTAGATGTACAGTAGCTAGGAACAGTACATTGTTTAAACATTTACATTTTCATTAATTTGGCAAACATTGATACAGTTCAAATGTCCATTCATTACATTTAAGTGCTAATTTCCAGTCAATCTGAATATTTAATGTCATAAAGTGATTTTCTTGCTAACAAGGTGGAGGTAAAAATGAATCGCTGCAATGAAAAATATGTCCTTCCTGAAAGCAGTGAGAATTCATTATTTGAATGGTACTTGAATTCAAAGAAACAAAGAAAGAGGTAGAAATACAAAAAATCAAAGAAAGAAGAAAACGCATTTCAGGCGTCATTTTTCCAAGGTTTTTGTTCAGGCGTGGCTCTTTCAGATTGCTGCCTCCTCTTTAGTCAATATGACATCCATCTGAGCTAGGCATGCAGACCCACCAAGCAGAGCAGAGAGAACATGCAGCGAGGCCCTGCACTTGATATCCCACTTAAACCACAAGGCGTTGTGGGTCTTTGTTCTTCAAATGTTCTTTGTTTGGTATTTAACTGTTTTCATTTTTTGATGGAATCTTGAGGCGTCTTTTAAAATCAGGTTCAAGTGTTGAAGACTTTTGAACCTGTCTGTTTTATTTTGTGTCCTCTATTCATGCTGGGGCTGCCCCCAGCCCCCCCTCAAGAGAGACCAAGCCCCCATAGGGAGGCCTAGCCCCCCAGCCCCCAGAGCATTGTCTACTTTCAGTGCCTGTGTTCCTGCAAAGCCAATAATCCACTCTCCCTTAAGCCAATATGATAGTGATTACACTCCAGACCTCTGTTCGTTGCACTGCCAAACAGACAGGATAATTCAACTTTCTTTCAGGAATTGTGAGTGTACAGTATGGTTAGGAGTTACATGAATTTAGTCTAGACAGTGTTCTTTTCTTGTACTGCAGTTTCAGGGTCTCAAATCTAAAACTATCCAGTGCAATTACAATGTGTATTTTGTGCATCTGATTTTGGATGAGGCAATAAGTCGTACAAACAATTTAAAGAAATCATAGATCTATTAGGATATCTAGCAGGTTTCATTTGAAGAAAGCCAACTCAGATCGTCAGTATGAAAGACTCTCTCCTTCTCCAACCATCTCCAATTCATAAAGTAAGGTTTGACAAGGAGGTTGACAATTAAATCAATATGAATCTATCTAGTGTTTGTTTGTGCATTGTGTTTGGCGTAAGCATTTCACTCGATCTAAACTTGTATTCAACGACAATTGAGCTAGTCTGGTATGATTTATTTCACTCAAGGAAGTGGCTGTGGCTTGAAATATGATGAAGCATAGAATTGTCTTCCGGACCAGCAACATCATCAAGTGTTACAAACTCATTTCAAGCTGTCAGCTTTTCTTTTTCTCCATGAGAAGGTGTCAGTTTTGGTCTGAATCGAGAAAGTTTGATTTCCCTAAGGAAGGAAAATGGCTACTGCTCTTTTTTCAACTTCCATTATTTATAATGTTCATACATTTTGAGAATCTGAACCGTTCCCTTTGTCTCACTGTGGATGTGCACAACCACACTATCTCTGCACTCCTTCTGATCAACATGCTCACCAAGTAGGTTCATTCAATCAATAACTAACTTGACTGACTAAATAAATAACTAATGAACTCTTCTACTCATCTGCTGAGTAAAACATTTGGAGAGTTGTTTTCTTGTATATAGTACGCAGTTTGTGTGTATGAATTCTCCCTGTTTCCCTCTCACTGTCTCTTTCACTTTCTGTTTATTTTTCTCTTCCTCTCTATTTTTCTCTCTGTTTCTCTCCCTCTCTCTCTCTCTCTCTCTCTCTCTCTCTCTCTCTCTCTCTCTCTCTCTCTCTCCCTCTCTCTCTCTCTCTAATCTAAACAAACACCTTGTTGAAATGCAGGCCAGGGTCAAGCAACGTATTCACCTCACAGGCAGAGCGTAATTGCCTTCATGCTAATGCATCTCCGGATGAAAATAAAACATGGAGGCTGTGAAGTGGCTCCCAACCAGAGCATCTAGCACACCTCCACTGTACACATTTACATCCAACAATGAAGTAGGTATGACGTCTACGGTCTGAAGGAATGTCACTGTCAGTCAGTCAGTAAAAAGTTAGCAGAAGACTGAAATGTCACAAGGAGACGGAAATTTCCCCCGATCACCTGTCCATCATCTGAACTCTTAGTGACAGGTGTGTAATCTGTCTATCCAATGGTACGCCAGACAGGATTTGTGTGTGTTCTGCTGTCTTGTTTCTGTGGTTAAAGTCTCTAATGAGGACTAGTCTGTGATTTCAGAATAATTAGGAGAAGTAGTGATTCTCTGATGTTGGATCGTCCTCGGGGTCTCTGACGTGTCACAAGCCTGACGGGGTCACAAGCCTGACGGGTCACAAGCTCTGTTCAGGAGCTGCTCACATCCAAACAGGCTTTCCCTCTTCCTTGCTGCCAACCAGCATTCACGTCATCATGGAGGAAAACAGTGTTTCCGTTTATCTGCTGACCCTGTCCTCTCTGTGCTCTGGACCCCGTCCCTTCAGGACCGGTGTCTGTGTTCTGACCGGATTACTGGCCTCCCATCGGCACGTCAATAACAAGCCATGGTTGCTGTTGTGAGCGTGGTCTAACAACAGCAAGTACGGCCCAGCCTTCTGCTCGCCTCCATGCCTCAGGACAGAGAACGCAATCTTTTCTGTTGAGAGTATTCAAGGACAGTGAGAAAGTTCAAGCGTGTACCGTCTCCGACAGTCTGGGATTTAGTTCTGTGATGTTTTTTTTTTTGCGTTTGAGTCTGTGAGGATATCCCATTTCCAGCAGCTGTTTTTCATAATCTTTCACTCTTACTACTTGGTAGGGATGAAGTTTCAATTCAAACAATGCAGCACACCTAATGCAAAGCTGGTTGACAGTCTGAGCCATGTTTTCTACAACAGGCTGTAAGGGAAACCTACAGGAGGGTATCTCTACTGGAACAGGAGGAGGGAACAGCATTGTGCATTAGTGAAAGTGTAGAAGTTAGTGGCTGATAAGAAAGTTGTGTTTTTTTGGGTGTTAGTGAGTTTTGAGTATAAAAACACATTTATGTACAACAGTGCTGAGCAACCATTCATTTTCTTGACTTCTATGATTATAGGGCAGTCATCTTTTATATATCACTCATGCTTAACCTCAAGTACAGATTCAGTTTAGGATCTAAAGCACTGACCCAGGTGACAGAAAGCCTGAGTTTTCTTTTGTGCAAAACAACTTCCACCCTTTTTAATTTCCCTTTTCAAACCACCTTTCGGAGTCGAGTTCAACTGATTTGACAAAGAGGGACAAAGTGCATGTTCATGTTCGATCACCTTGAGAATTCACCAAACCAGTCAGAAATCCATCACTTTCACAGCCTCATGTCTCACGTGTTTTATATCGCTCTCTCTGCCAGGAAAAACTGGCATAACAAAAACAAATGGATGCAATCTAAGCATGTTTCCCATGATTCATTCCCCACACAAGGACACATCGGTGACTCAGTGAAGCTTTTTTTTGTCTCTGATAAACGAAAAGAAATGTATTCAATAAAGATGACAAGCGATTTTAAGATGCAACCTTTCTCTGTCTCTGTGGATTTCTCTGTTGTAGATCAGACAGAACGTCTAGTCCTGCCTTGCACGAGCCCCACCAGTATTTCGACGGTTGTCACTTCCGCTTTACTTACTGGTGCAAGGCCTGTAGATTTTCTTCCAGTCCTAATCAGTCGAGGACTTTGCGTACTGTGGAATCCATGATCCAGTATGTTAACATTGATAAAACAATCTATTCAAGATAGTCCCGTTTAGGGATTACTGGAGAGGCAAAAGTGTCTTCTCACAAATAGCAAAAACTTTGAGTGCCTCAAAGTTCTCAAATCCTCTTCATCTTCACTCAGATAGGACTTGTATGTAGGACACTGTAAATTACTCTGTTTACAGGATGCAACCCCCCTGACACACACACACGCACACCAGGCAATCCCATGACATCTCATCATCCAAGGGCAAGCGGCCAGCCATCTCCCGCCCAGCTGGTCCTGGGGAGGAGGGGAGTGCGTGTGGAAGTGCAGGGGTTCACGTCAGACCCACCCCGCCAGCTACGGATGCTAGATGCACCCTGACATCTACAGCTACTCTGCTCTTTTTCTTTCAACACCAGTGTCGCTGTCAGTGTAAAAACTCTTTGCTCTCGCTCTCGCTCTCTCTCTCTCTGCATATGATTTATGTAAAAGGTCTTCTCTGTGTGTGTGCCACCGGTGGAAAGATTGTTCAGTTTTCCTGACTTGTTTTGTTTCCTCTGGCAGTTTGTGTTTTTTGGTAGTGATTTACAGCGTGTAGCCAAAGAACAATGGATTGTCAGAGACCTTGTAGAAAATGTTACCAACCTTACACAGCTCGGAGGGTCGAGGTCCAGTGGTCGATTTTAAACTAGGGGAAAAAAGGAATGACTGCTCAAAACGGTAGTCCGTGTCACTGTAGAGCCGGACAACACATCAGATGACTGCAGCTTTGGGGAACCGCTTGTCATCGTTTGGAGAACCCCAAGGTTCGGAACCCCATGGTTCGGAAGTTTATTGATGTGTTTTGTGTTGCTGACGTTTTGGTTAAGACTTGGTTCATGCTGTGACAGTCCTCCTGAGCCTTCTCCACGGCCTCCCAGCAGGACGATCTGCCCAAGTCACCTCTCAGCTGCTCGTGGTCTCCCTCTACCCACTCCTCTAACGAGCCGCATGCCTGCGACTAGTTTCCCCATCTAGAACCCTCCTTGATAAACGCCGAGCCGGCAGGGCCCCGGTCAAGTACGATGTGAGTTGTTATCCTCACATCCTGGTCGCAGCGGCCTGGGGAGAGGCTGGGGAGAGGCTGGGGAGAGGGGAGAGGCTCGGGAGAGGCTGCGGCCTGGGGAGAGGTTGCAGCCTGGGGAGAGGCTGGGGGGAGGTTGCAGGCTGGGGAGAGGGGAGAGGCTGGGGAGAGGGGAGAGGCTGGGGAGAGGTTGCAGGCTGGGGAGAGGTTGCAGGCTGGGGAGAGGGGAGAGGCTGGGGAGAGGGGAGAGGCTGACTTCTGTCTTGGATCTCCTGAATGATCTGCGTCTCAGCCTTCTGACTCTAAGCGGTTGTCACGGTATCCAGTCTGGCCATGGCAACAGTAGAAATGTTTACAGTCACTCTTTCAACACTTCAGAACACTGACAGTTACAGTAGATACATATACATCTATTGATACCCCAAGGGGATTTTTTTTCAACATATTTTCCTCATTTCCTTCCTGTTATGTTCGTGTGAGAAGTCTGTCAGTGTTCCCAGTCTTTTGTTTAAAGGGATTTGGGGGTTTGCAAAAAAGAATCCTGTAAGCCCTTTCCTGAAGCCAGTCCCATCCAGCAGAGGTTCACATAGAGAACAGTGGAAGTAAGAAAATGACCCTTAAGTATGATCTGGGATTCTCCATACAGTCTTGTCAGACGCACGGAGGATGCTGAATGTTGGTACTGGGAGCTCTGTGTTATTCCGCTCTGCATGTAAACACCCTCTCTGCTGCCTGCTGGACTAGGGGAGGGGATATGATGCTGTCTTACCCTGGGATGTAGATATTACTACACACTGAAGATGGATGTCTGTAACAACCTTTCATACATTTTCTTCTCTCGTCGAAGGATGTCCTACAGTACAACATCATTTGTAAAGCCCTTGACATGTTTTGGGTGCATTTTTTCATGTACAATTGCCTGCAACCTGATATTAGATCATGTTGGCAAGAGAGTTTTATGAAAAGTTGGTCAGCCTTGGTCGCTCAGCCAAGTGTAACAGTGGCTCTCCATCTTCCTGTGAATATTTCACCCCCCCCCCTCTCCTCTCCCTTCTCCCCCCCACACCTTTTAGTGTCTTGATAAACTTCAAATGTCACTGATTTCTATCATGTCTACCACCTTAGCTTCCCATATTGGCAGCCCTGGGGGAACCAGTTGCCCTATGCTTTAAGAACCTTGGCAAACACAAAACATACCCAGGGGGGTCGTGCGCACCACTTACGATCTATATCACAATTAGACATCAAAGGTCTCGCGCAATGAAAAATGTCAGTCGGGTTCAAAATAGCTGCCCTTTCTTGTCACATTCAGGAGGATGAGGATTCTGAACCAGAAGGATTATTTCAGTGTCTCCTGGCGGTCAGAAGGTTCCGGTTGTAGAAAGAGGCTGTGTGATGCTGATTGTGTTCTAGTCAGACAGTACAGAGACCACGCTCTGACATGGTCGACGGCGGCATCTTTCGATATGAAAATAAAATCTCAAGTACGTCAAGTCTGTGATGTGCCTTGAGGAAGGTTAGCTCAGCAAAGGTTCACGTCAACACCAGCATCAGATAGGACCACACATCTCTCTGGAAACGAGTGGAAGGTGAAAGAAAACTCACTCAAACGGCTCTCTCCAGCTTAGTCAAGATCTCTTGTAATGGTTAATGGTCACAAACTATATGAGGAATCTACTTGATGTAAAACAGTATTATTTGCCTCACACCCACAATTCCTTCTAAAAACATACTTATCTGCCTGAGTCATATTTTGCAGGTATTTGGAGTGTTCATAGATAATAGCACAGAAAACAGAAATGCATGAATGCATGAAATGATGTATGCCCTCTCTGAATACACAGCTAGAGACACAGGCACAGGAGGTTTGTGAAAACCCTGGCAAACGTTTTCTTTGTGAATTATTGCAGATTTTATGTTGCTGCAAAATACAGATACTTTGTGCAATTAACTTATTTACCGAATAACATTACACAATGCGAGATGGATATTTTTCCAAGGTAATGGTTAGTTTTTCATGAGCAAGTGTAACAAATCCAATAAATGTGTACATTAGTGTGGTAACTGTTGGGAATATAGTGGTCTGCAGACAGGGCCCTAGACATACACTGGATGGGCTCCTGCTGGAGGAGAGAAACCCAGGTAACAACATGTTCAAGGGCACCAACACCTGTGAACAAGTACATAGTGTTCTACATATCATAACAAGGAAGGTGTGTGACATACATAAAAAAAAATGGTGTCAAAAACATAATATCATCTTTGTACTTTCCCACTAGCTTGTCGTCCCCCCCCACCCCCATCACCAAGAGTGAAGCATCTGTACCTCTCCTAACATGCTTGTTCTCTTCAGCAAACTGCCTCTCTAACAAAACTAGTTTTCGGTTTACAGTTTAATCCGCCCGTTGTAAGCATGTGAACAACTGTGAAAGCAACATTCAGGGCAGGAACTACTCATGTGAATCTCTGGCAAACATAAAGAGACCTTGTGTGAGGACAGGAGAATAAAGTGGCAACAAACTAGGTGGAAAATCATACCTGCCTTCTGGTTCCAACTGTAAACAGTAACGTTGGCTGGCAGACTCCTTAGAGATGAAAAGGCTTAGCCTTATTTCCATATTATTTAGCGAGGTATCTTTTTTTATCTCTTTGGCAGAGGTTGTAGGAAGCTTGCCAGTGTGCACCATCGCATGAGCAGGCTTTTATTACATTATCTACAGTACCCCGGTTATCTCTATAATGACTTTGCAAAATAAATCTACTACCCAAGTTCTGACCCAAGGATGCAGATCTCTGAAGAGAGCTGTCAAGATGAAGCCAGGTCTGCCCCCCCCCCGCCCCCCCCCCCCCCCCACAAGTGTGGTGTCTGTTTCACAAGGTAACAATTAAATTGCAGCTGTCAGCACAGGAGATATTAAACTCTCTCCCTTCCCTCTGACAGTGACCTTGCTGGGGAAACGAGGGCTGGCGGACGCTGTCTCATGCTGGGTGAGGGGTTTGGTCTGTCCTCCTGGAGGGCTGTCCATCTGGGAAGGAGATTTATCATGGTGGAACAGCACACTCGGGGTAGCCACCAGGGGACACGGTTATAGACACAGCACAGACAGACACAGTAACAGGATCAGACAGCTACAGACACAGGGGCACATGCACAGACACAAAACAGATGGCTACAGTTACTGACACAGATACACACACACACAGCTACACACAGCTACACACACAGATGTGCACACACAGCTACACTCACAGTTACACACACAGCTACACACACACACGTGCACACACAGTTACACACACAGCTACACACACAGATGTGCACACACAGCTACACACACAGCTACACACACAGCTACACACACAGACACATCAGCTATGTCTTCCCTATCTTCCTCAGGGCCTGTGGGTGAACTCAAGCCTGGTCTCATGGCTGATTACTGCAATACTGGAACATTCTCTGGAGGCCACACACAAACAAACACACACAAAAAAGTAAAATGAAGTGTTCCACCAGCAATTGATATGATGTGTGGAATAGTTTGGATCTCTGTCGGGGTGTCTAGTGACTGAGACTTAAGATGGGAAGATGTGGAAGATTAAAGCTGAAATGTTGAAAAGAGTCGTCTAGACAGTGACCCTATGGTTTACGGCCACACGCTGGGCTGATCCAAACATGACTCTCCACAGCAAACCACTTCGAAGTACGTATTTTCTCGTGAAAATCGAGAAACTAAAGGATGTAATTTCAGAAATGAAGGTTGCCGTTGTGAGGGGCAGCAGGGAGAATGTGGGTACACAGTCAGCAGCCTGGGATACTCCTCAATCTCCCTGCTCGTCCTACCTCGTTTGGCTTTCACTCTGAAAAAGGGACAGAACATGTAGCTGTCCCCTTATTTTCTTTTCCCAGTCAAATAGGCCCTTTCCATAAATATTTCACTGCCACTACTCTCCCTTTCAAAGGGAGTCTGCTTGCTTGAGTCCACTCTATCTGGCTGTAGGGCTGTGGCATGACTGTGTTTACTGGTGAATGACAGCTCTGTTGCTAGGATGGCACCTCGGAATCACATGCATTATTAAAGAATGTCAGCTCCAGCTCGGTTTGCACCCCCCCCCCCCCCAGCGACGAGGTACCCAGAGACACGCGCCATCATGCATGATCATGAACACTCACGCACTGTGCTCGGCTTCTGGAGGCTCTTCATTACTGCTTCCTGCGGGGGGGGAGGTTTCTGCCGTGTGCAGGTAGGTGCGCAGGTAAACACAACGGTACACCAGCTGTTCTGCTGCTGGCTGAAGGTGTTTCTGAAACCGCAAACGCCGTTAGAATAGGTCGCCCGCCGGATAAGTGTGCGTACTTGTAGCCTTACTGCAGAGGCCTGGGTTTGAATCCGGCCTTGGCACTTTGATGAATGTCTTTCCCCATCTCTCTCTCTCTCTCCCTCTCTCCCTCTTCCTCTCCTCTCCCGCTCTCTATCTCTCTATCTCTCTCTCCCTCTTTCTCCCCCTGCCTTTCCTGTCACACTTCACTTAAAAAAAATATCCAATACAGCATGAAAAATAGGAAAAATCTATCTTAAAGAAAAACGGTGCTCTGGAGAAACGCTCCGTCTGCCTGGGTTTAGGGGCGTGACGCACGGTTCCTCTGCTAAGCATCCTGCTGGTTTTAGTGTCTGGAGTTGCGTGTGCGTTCACGAAGCACGAGTGAGAAGCAGAGCAGGGTCGTCTGGGAGCTCTGCTCTTGTTCTGTAACTGCTCACAGTTACAGCAACGCTTGCATTTCCTTTGGGATTAATAAAGATGAACTGAATTGCATTGAATTGGATTTTCCCTTTTAGCATTTCACGTTACAGTACACAACAGATGGGAAAAGGACAACAAAAGGCTGTTGGAATGATTTGATTGTACAGCAGAAAAATACCATGAAGACGTAATGATGGCGTCAGCATCGTATCACGGTCTGTGTGTCGCTGCCAGTGTGTTTGTGTAACACGCATAACGTTTCTAAAAACAATAAATGTATTATCCTGTTGCAGATTAACTTTAAAGACTTTCAAAGATTGCTTAATTCATTATTTTATGAGCGTAGTGATATATCCATAAAGGGGAAATTGTTTCACCTAGGTGGGATGAACAATGTCATGAAGACCCTTTTTTGGTAAACTGTTACCAACCATGCCAGTTGTTTTGTTGTGAGTGTGTGCTGGCACTGAGTTGGTCACTCTGATGAAGGCTGTTTACGTCCTGCCGGTCTCATCAGCCCACTGGTGCCCTCAGAAGGGTGGGCAACACAAACGTCATGGAAGACCGGGGCACTCGACGGCACTCCTGGCATCATGAGGAGACCATGCACCACTAGACTGCCCACGCCTGGGTTTGTGCTCATAGCAGGACGAACAGTCACTGCATTTTCTCTCCTGCATCCGACTCTCTCTCTCTCTCTCACATACTCCCTTTTTCAATATTTATTTCTCTCTCTCTTTGCCTTGTTCTCTCACCTCTCCCTCTCTCTTCATCCATCCCCCTGTCCCTCTCTTTTGTTGTCGCCCTCCCTCCAGTCCCTCTCACCCTGTCCTTCCCTCGCACTCTTTCTCTCCCTACATCATCCCTCCCACTCTGCTCGCCCCTCCTCTGGGTGGAAGGCTTTGAACCTGGGTGAATGTGTGGGTGAGTGAACCCTAAAAGCAGAGGTCTGAGCCAGCCACAGGTGAATCACTGTCCTGCGCTTTCATCTGCTCGACTCGGGAGTCTCGGGAAGTCGGCCATTTGTGTCTGATCAGGGGCGAGCAGCCACCGCTATCCACCTAGTCCAGCCAAACACTCCTGAATTATAAAACACAGGTGAGGCATAAAAGCCAGAGACAAAATATGTGCATAGTACAAACACAGAGAGGCCGTCCCCCCCTGCTGTCACAGAGTTGTGAAATGTCCTTGAATGTTGTCGGAACGAGCAGCACTTTGATTTGAACAGGGAACTTCAGCCAGGCTGTGTTCCTGGTCCCTGTTAAGTCAGGATGTCCTGGGGAGCTCCATGCTAACGCTGCTAACTTGGAATGACTGGGTCCGTAATGATTCCATCTGTTCTGAATGTACCATAATAATATGTTCTGGTCCTAAGGAAGGGATTGAAAAGAACAAAGTATTATACAATAATCAAAAAGGAAGGTGTTCAGCCTGACAGACTTTTGAGTGTCTATGATTTTAGGACGTTTTGCACTTGGGACTAACAGCTAAATCCACACCTAAAAAGGATTTAAATTAATCAATGCAAAACAAATCACCACACTTCTAAATGTCCCTTTTGCTAAGCCTATGTAAGCTTTCAAACATGTCGTTTTTCCATCTCAAGGCCTTGCAGAGCATCTCTTTCGGGTTGCCTAGCTACCAGGCTACTGGCTGTCGGAAGATTCTTCTTGTTCTCGTCGTGTGATTAACCTGCATCACACACATGGTTCCTCATGGCAGAGAGGCTTGGGCTTGGCTATTATGTCACGAACATTAGACAGCTTCCACGCAAGCGTATACAACGTGTCATGTCTAAACAAACTATTGAAAAGAGGGAATATTTATAAGGGTTTGCAGACACACAGCATCAAATGAGAAGGTACACCATGTATGATAAGATAATTGGCTGTTACAGTATTTTTTTTTTTAATGAATGTCGTTTAGCACTTCCGTGTCAATAAATAAATACATTTGTCCTGGCTGTAAAAAAAAAATCTAAATTCTTCATGAATAGCAAACTGTGTTATTTTAATATTCAGACAGATTTAATTGCAGCGCTTTGAGGTCTTTTCTGGCAAACATCCAAATGTTATAGGCTGAGGTTTGATACCTGCGAACCTGACCTCAGGCAGGAGCCGGGATGTGAAATGCTCCAACAGCCACAAAAATATACAACCCCCTTCAAATTACAATGCACTAAAATGTCATTGAACACACACCTGGGGTACTTTTAAAGTACTTTTCACCATACTCCTACTGCCTGATTCAGCCCGAGTGCCTTTACTGACAGAAAAGACTCAACACTGCTGTAAATAATGTTTAATAAAAATAATTTCTCTCAGTGGATGTAGTACTTAAAAGATGCCCCAGTATGAAAATGATTCTCAGTGAATGCAACCTCTCAGCGTCTGGTCTTGGAGTGGGCCTGGTTTGTAGTGTTTTATGCCATAATATTGTCTCAAATGGCACTTTGTCATGCCATGGTTTGGTGGTGAGGCAATTGAAATGGGTCATGCTATTATACAGAGTCCTGGAGCTTTTGATATTATTGTCTCAGATCTGGGCAATTCTGTCCTCACATTCAGGGTTACCTTAAGTTTTTTTCTTCTTCCTCCAATCGCACCCAATTGTCTCAAAACAAGCCACTTTAAGAAACAAACAATTCATATTATTTCGACATTTTTCTAAAATGGCTTCTATTTTTTATCTGTTTTTGTATTTTACTACAATTGCAAATAACAGAAGTATTGAGAAAAAGCATGTCTACCAAGGGGTTGTAGTGGGTCGTTGTTTTTGATGGGGACAAGAATCATGATATCACAACAACAGGACGACAGTAAGTTGACATATAGTAGTTGTTGTAATGGTTCTTTTGGTTATACCACTAGGGGGGAGCGCTAGTATAAATTAACCCCAGTTTAGCACTTCCGGGAAGCCCTGTTTGGCCCGAGGAAAGCTCCTGAGTATACCTGTATGGCAACCTATGCAGTTTCATATTGAAGCTCCACCTCGAGAGATCGTGCTTCGTGATCCGTGTCTTTGGCTAGGTTACCACAGTAGTCAACATTATGTTGTGGACATCACAGAGCACAGTCTTTCTATAGCCAATTAAGTAATTTTTTTAGCAGAATATTTCTGCACATCCTCAGGAATGGTGTTCTCTGTTGGTGGAGATGTTAGAGGGTTATTTACACAACATATCTTGGCAGGTCCCACTTCGAACACCTCTGGTCGATCCTCGAGATACACATTGTTTATTTGACAGGAATGACGTTTTACAGATGATGGCTGGGATGTACAGCATCTACTACATGGCTGACAAAGAAATGCAAAATTGTCACCAACTGTAAACAAATGCAGCCCAGTGTGTCTTTGGAGTGCGACATATTTCCTTGTCTCCAAAGACAAGTGAAAAGCCCAGAAAGCAGAACCCTTTCTGCTTTAAAGGTTTGCTAGTGTAACGGGTGTGAACCTGTGAAACTCACTCCTCAGGTATGTGGCAGGCCACCCGCGTCAACGAATAGCTAGCTTTTCTTTGGCGTAGTTGGTAGTGGTCACGCTTGGCAAGTCAGAGGTTGTGCGTTCGAGCCCAGCGAGTGGCGAACGACACCTTGTTGTGACGGAGCATGGCTACGTCTGTTACATACCGTCACACTAGCATAATGAATAGATGTTCTTTTGGAGTGCTGCGGTAGATGATGTGGCCCCCTACTATTCGGAATCAGAACTCAATGTGGTTCTTTTTTGTGTTCTACAATACGCACAGGGGATGATAAACTCTCTAATCCACCTGTCTGACTCTGGGAAGCTGGGAAGCTTGCCCACACCAGAATAACTTTCTCACATTTCTATCCGTATGTACAGTAATCAGAACGGGTGACAGCTGCTCCTTGGTGAATGTAACACGAGAGTTCACATCGTTAGCAGAGCCAGAACACATCACCACCAGATCATATTCTAAGAGGTGCGACCAGCTGGTGCAGTGATCACAGATGAGTAGAGAGCAGAGCAGGAAGTTCATACTGTACCCTGAACCTGGAGGGAGATAACAGATGAGTAGAGAGCAGAGCAGGAAGTTCATACTGTACCCTGAACCTGGAGGGAGATAACAGAAGAGTAGAGAGCAGAGCAGGAAGTTCATACTGTACCCTGAACCTGGAGGGAGATAACAGAAGAGTAGAGAGCAGAGCAGGAAGTTCATACTGTACCCTGAACCTGGAGGGAGATAACAGAAGAGTAGAGAGCAGAACAGGAAGTTCAGACTGTACCCTGAACCTGGAAGGAGATAACAGAAGATTCAGTCTTCTCTCCTGTCATGCTCTCGCTGATATCCAGGCCAGCCTTTTGTGCTGAGCTGTGAACAGCTTCTAAGATTGTTATTGTTCTTATTAGAATGTTTTTTAATTGCACTTGCCATCGAATCATATCATTAACTATTTACTAGTCATCAGTAAACTAATATGATATAACGGAAAGGAAATTGAAATGATTGATCGATCAAACAGATTCTGATGGAGATGGTCGTGTGGTAAAGATAATATCATCCAGCCATTATAAACTCATGAATTGGTAATGGACTAGGCACAAGTTTCTCAGCACAAGATTTTCAAGAATGCCAATAAAATCTCAACTTGACCTTGGCAATGTGCAAAGATAATGATCTCCCAGAATCCCAGGAGGGCTGCTTGATGGATGTTATCATCAAGAAACTCACACACCAAGATCCTCTGCTTCCTTATAACCTCATACATGTGAATCTAATTTTGCTAAAATATGAAAACATTAGTTAGTTCACAATGTACTTTGTTATGTGATGTATTGTGCCTGGCATTGCCGTTCCTCTTGGTACAGAAGTGATCCTGTGAAGTGTTTTTCAAGACTTTCACAGTTGGAGATCGTACAGTTGAGGCCAATCATTTTTATCAAGTCACAAATAAGTGTTTCTGTGTAACGACCAGAGACCCTTGGCATGCAGAACTACACTTGTGTTCTCACTTCTCCACTCGCATTGTAATAGATTTGAAGTCAATCACGGAAGTATCCTATAGCACTGATTTTTATAAGTGACAGAGAATAGCCACGTCTCTGCAAAGCCACAGAAAGATTTATATACATTTTTATGTTTTAATGTGGGCCTAACGCTGTGAAAAAAAAAACATTTCCCCGTTGTCTTGGTTATGAAACATTCCTTACGATGAAGGCAAACGCAATCACCCGTTCGATCCAATTACTGTCATAAGTATGATGTATTAAAGCCAATTCCATGGCGCTTGCCTTATGAAAGTAGATTCCAGGGGTCATTTGCTGCTTAATTGACTCGCCTAGGAACAGGAACCCACATAGCCTTCAGCAGGCGGCTCTCCTGGTTTCTCCGTCTCTCCATGGTGAGACCTGTGCTGTTCGAAGGCAGGGTGGCCTTCCAGGGGGCCTTGGAACAGCACAGAACGCATTTCCAGGCTCAGTGGAAATAAAGAAGCCATAGAAGCTCCAGTGATGGTGAGGTGTAGCCCTTAGGGAGAGTTCTGCTTGGGTCGATGTTCAAGTGGAATGTGCTAAAATGGCAGAAAAGGTCTTCCCGTAACCGGTTAGCCTACCTCACCGGAATGTGTTGATGATGCGGATGGAGTAGGTCAGATTGACCAGAGAACGGGAGATGGTTAAGCTGGATTGTAACAGTGTCTCCTTGTGCCCCAGGTGCACCGGACCTTGCAGCTTCAACCTTCAACAGTCAGCTCAATAGCTACTTTCCTGTTAAGCTTCCCTTGGAAGTGCAATTGTAGGTACTGGGCATTAAAAGAACGGTTGTGCTTGTCATGCTGGGAGATTGCTGGTGTGTAATAGTACAGAGACTGTAACACAGGAAGGAAGGTTGGAAAGAGTAGGTTTGAGATGCAGCTTGTAGAACTCTGCAGGTTTTATCCCAGACAACTGCTACCATTTTAGTGTTTTATTTCTACTCTTAACAAACCTCATATCTCTATCATAGAGTATTTGTTCAACTATAGTGACTCTTTAACACTAAATGTGTATTCTCTTGTTGAATGCCTACTTTAAATGTAAGTAAAATGTGCAACATTTGGAACTGGATCAAAGAGGCAGGACCTCTTAATCTCATGGATTCATAAGGCTTTACACCCTTCCTACTGGATCCACAGTACCTTCTACTGTACCTTCTACATGCACTAGTTCTACATCGTTTTGGATAAGTGTCGGTCCAGTGACAAGAACAGACAATGAAATGTGAAAAAATATATATAATGAACAGCAGCTCTAGTTGTAGTGGCTCCACTGGTGAACTCCTGTTTACTGAGCGAAGACATTCCTTTTCAGGGGTGAAATGCACGTCTCAGCTGAGTTCTCCTGCTGGTCTTATCTGCCCTCATCTGGACCGCCCCCACCCACACATCCTCACAGGGCGACAGAGGGAGCAGCCCGTCTCCTGGAGACACCGTAACGACTCTGGGTTGATCAGGAGTTTATCATCTGGCTGATCTTTTGGCTGAGAAGAAATCAAATGTGAACTGTCGAGGATTAGCTGGCTGGCGGTTTGAAGCCATGTGGAAGCGGGAGAGTAGACCCTTCAGAGATGCGTTATCTCCTAATCAGATCTCCTCTGAGATCGTGGTGGTTATGAGCGGATGTAGGCCCCTCCTGATCGTGCTCTGGGTGGAGGTTTGACACACTGTGAACTTTATGAAAGTGACTGTGTTACAGGCTGCTGCTTCAAAGGCATGTTATCACTTTAATTACAAAGCACGTCTCTAAAGTCATTTGTTACTTGTGACGGACTTTCCTAACAGCAGTTCTACAATGTGGGGAGCTCTCATGAGAGAAAGAAAATTCGGCCTTAACTGGATTGTTTATACATTCCACGTGAAGTTGGACAACACTGAATCTACTGATTTAAATATGCGATGCAGTGAATGAATACATTCCCTTTTGATTATTTGTTTGTTATTGTTTGTCCGGACTCAGACGTTCTTGATTATGTAACAGGATATGTTCAGTAAATCTTACTGGAATCTACTGAAAGACCAGCGAGCGATGAGACCAGACAGGATCTGAAAGTTTAAGCCAAGTGGCAGCGAATTAGGAGGTTGTCATCTCGCCAAGCGATAAAATAAACACCATCTCTGTTCCTGTTGTGGTACCCCTCCAAATATTAGATGTGCTCTCTAAAATATAGAGCATGGCCAGTCCTCATGTTAAACACAACAGAGGGAATTCAAAGGAAATGGCTTGAATAATAAGCTCCGGGAACAGGACGAGAAGGGGATGAAGAGAGAACGTAATCAGCAGATCTGGGACACACAACTAGGCCAGGGCTGCTTGGCACTGAAGCTGAAACCTGACTAGTCACCCCCTTCTCCTCAAGCTGTGTGGGGAACCAGGAAACAAAAAGATCAGCACTTGACTAGAAACGCCAAAGCACCCTCTGGATTAATTTGCACACTGCTTACCACATCATCTACACCCCGCCCCCACGCAAACACACAGCCCGACTGGCTAGGAACCATTTTTTAACACAGCATGGCTTGCTGTGATTCATTTGCAGCAGAGTGCATGTATGGTCAGATGACATGTAACCTGTCTTGACAAGCCCCATGATAAATCTTATATTAGCACCATCTGAAGCTGTCACACGTTTTAGTGGAGAATCTCACTTACCATGGACCCCTAACAGTCATCCTCCTCTTGCCTACGCACACACCACGCAGGGTACAATGCCAGACATTCACAAACACACAGTTTTCCTACAGCGTGGAGCGATATTACAGTAGTATCACACTAGACGACTGTTGTGGACGTAGGACATAACTTTCACAGCTAGTGAGTAATGCTTGGTATTGAAATACTGTATAATGAAAAGGTGGACAATTCTCCTTAATATGCCCAACACACGCATACACACGCATACACACGCATACACACGCATACACACGCATACACACGCATACACACGCATACACACGCATACACACACATACACACACATACACACACACACTCTCTTCTGCTTGTCCGGTCTCTCTACAAATTGTACTGTCACTATGAAAAAAGGAGAAATGCCAAATAAGGAAACGTACGTTGCTCAGAAAGAGCTTTAAAGATGAAAGTAAAAAACTTTATTACAGGAATTTTCAAGAGTAGTTTCAAGGCTGGACAACCATTTGTGACAGTCCGGCTTTGTCCAACTACCCGTCTAAGACCATGTCAGTTGATGTCAATGGTCTTTAACACCTCATCTCCCTTAAATATGATTATTACTAGATCATCCAACAGTCCTCCAAGCGAATCTGCTTTTAATACAAATTATTGCTGATAATTGTCCAATAACGAAAAAGTAATTTCCAAATAATTCAGATTTGCTGTGCTTTGGGCTACAGTCTTCTAATAGCCATTAGACGGCTGTCATTAATTATAGCTTTTGTGTAACAGTGAAACCAATTGTAGCTTATTTTCTGGTGGGTTGCGTGCTAGTGAGGTTCTTCAGAGAGCACTTACATCTGTCTAGACTAAAACTGACGGAAGGTTTTGACAGTAGGGTGAACTCTTACTTAAGTACTTCTTCACTGCCTCCATTACTAGGACTGTGTCTTAAAAATTAATATGTGGTGCCTTGAAAACTTTATTCCACTGAGCTACGACACTTGAACGTTCTTAGGGAACATCTTGTCGACATGTGCTCTAGTTACCTTCGGTATGAAAAGCAACATGAAAGAAAGAGCTTTGCATTAATCCTCCCAGTGAGGCAGTGAGTTTCTTAATTAATATAAAATACAGAAGAATGGAAATACCAACTACTTCAGGGCTGTTTGTTTGTAAGACACGGATAAAGCATGTTTCATACCCCTACATGTATCTGTTGAAGAATACAGGTTGATAAAGGATGGTCATGTACCTTGCATTGTGTACTTGGTGTATTCAGGTGTGATGAAGGCTGAAGTGGTTTGCTGCAGGTTAACTATGGAGACACGCATGTTTCTGTTGGCGATGCATTTAAAAACCCTTCACTCCAGATTCTGTGTTTCCTGGGTGGTAAGTTGGGCAAGTTGTTGTATTATTTAGGATGGGAGTGAATATAGAATTATGTGTTCATGTTACAGCTTTGTAGATCAAGCATGTATCCATCATCAGACCTTTTAGTGGTGAGGGACCTGACTTCACTCATTTAAATCATGAAAACATCTCCTAACCCAGTTCATCCTATAACCCACTCTGTCAAAAGGGTCTATGGGTGTTTCACTGTGAATGTACAGCTATGTGGCAACCAATTCAGGCAAATCAGGTTCAGAAACTCAGAACATTTATATTATTATTATTATACTCTCATATGGCAAATTGTTCATGGGGGGTGAGAGGAATGGAGGCCTTTTGTTTTTTAAATGTATGGTTGTCATTATAAAAGCAGCGCCACGCTCAGATAAGGCTTGACTGAGCAGGGAGAAAACGCTGACTGCAGCAGAGCAGGAAGGCAGCAACCATCCAGTTCAGCTCTCCATGCAAACAAACCGCATCCAGCTGGGAGACACAACAGGCCAACAACAAAAAGAGGCTAAATAAATGCAAGACTCCCTGCGTTGTATTTTCACCAGGAGTAAATTAGCCTGCTGCCGTTCCTCTGCGTTTAGGCATGCGCCACACTTACAGTGTAATTACTTCCTGAAGTGCCAAGCAGAAGGAGAGGGGGTAAAGGATTGGGGGAAAGATGGTTACTGTGTGTTGTTTAACACCATACGTCACGAGCATCAGGCAAAAAAACGCTCCAGCAATGCTTATTATGCCTTTTGCATTTATTATGAAGATGGAAGAACCATCATTAAAATACCGCACCCAAAGTTAAGTGTGAGGAAAGCAGAATACAAAACCCCCTGTTGGACGAGCATCTCATTATGCAGTCCAGTCCACACAAGCAGACTCACACAAGCACCCTGTTGTGGAAACAAACACTTCTTGTGTTGTTTTTCTTCACCTGCCACCATTGATGTCATTTCTCGGAATCACCAGCCAGGCAGAGGGACCCTGAGTGGATCGCACCAGGCCACACCATCCAGCACACACAACTAACTGTCAGTTGAAAGGCTTTCCTATGTTGGCTTCCGCCTGCAAGCCTCAGAGTGTGTCCTCTTGCAGATTGACCTGTTTGGGTCCTGCCGCGTCGAGCGGCCGGGGGGGAGGGGAGGGGCTGGAGAGGCCAGGTTGGAGGGATTGCTCAATGATGTGTGGAAACTGACATTTTGCACGGCCATAGTTAAGACCATTTGCTCGCCCCTCACTGGTGTGCCCCCCTGCAGCTAGCTGCAGATAGTGGTTCAGAGCCCATCGACAGCTTCCCTGTCTCAAACACCACACCTTGATGTACAGTGGGGAAATGTGCCTGTGTTGATGGATGGGGCTGCACTGCAGAGATGTAGCATTTGAACAGAAATGACTACTGATATCTCAGGTACAATGGATTCACCTTTTACTGTATCTTTAAGTAAAGTTACAAGACTGGGTACTATTTTTGAAAAATGTATTAAGCAATATCTCACGACAGGTGGTGGTAAATGGTTATTATATCATTTAAGGGCCGTTGTTAGGTCCGACTTTAGTTAAAGGTATTAGATATAATAACCATATATATATCTTGGCCCCAAATGATTTATTGCTTTCATGAAAAGGTCACAAAGTATGGCAATATGAAAGTAATTGACACACTCCAATTTACATCGTTTTTATTTCTAAATAAAAAATGTTCAAAATAAAATAGTCCCGGGCCAGTTTTGGGGGCCTCCTGGCTGCCTGCATATAGTGCGAGGCGGTTGCTATGCAACATACACACTAACTGTCACATTTATCACAGGCAACTGATTTCATTATTTGTCATTTTGTTGTTATTAACTACTTACTAACCGAGAGTGAGGTCATGACCGAACGGTCGAGGTTAGTAAGTTATTTATTATATGGCATTTTTAGCTCTTTTCATTTAAAACGTCGTTTTGTTCAGGTCTTCTCACGGTGTGTTTCATGTGTTGCCTATAGCAACCAATCTGAAATCTGAGCAACCAAACCTAGCAATCTGCCGAGCGCTTGTCGTTTTTCTCTCTGTGTTCACACTTTTCTGCTCTTTTAGAAAGTTAATAATTCCCTCGTCGCTGTTGATGCCTTCATTGTCATCTGGATAGTAAAACTCCTCGATATCGCTCATTTTGAAGATGACGTCAGAGGGCAATAAGTAACCGTATCAGACCGCAGACCGGCGAGGAGGTCAATACGCGGCTGGCATGACTACCCAATCAGAACGCTCGTACGTTGACAGTACGAGCGTTCTGATTGGCTAATCAGACCCAGGCATGACCTCAGGCATGACCTCACTCTCGGTTAGTAAGTAGTTATTAATAACTATCGTTGGTCAAAGTTAACCTTAATTCTGTACATTTTGTTAGCTAGCCAAGTTTGTTGTATTGCTTGCTAACTAACATAGTTTGTAGGCTAACAGACGCGTGACACTGAAGGAGTTTTGAAATCGTAGCCGTTGTATTTGTAGTTAATTTATATCACAGCTTTTAATCTGATTCATAAACATCATTTATACACGTGGATTTCATCGGACAGTCAGGTGGTGAAACGTTTTCAGCTCGGTTTCTGTTTGAAGACAGTTGGCACGATGTTGTAAAAACTAAATGAATTCACACACATGTACAAGTTAGGTGTCTGAATTATTCAGATGAAAGGTAGACGATATTTGTCAAAGACCTGTGAAGTTACTGTAATGATTCCACAGCGGTGCTGAGGCCATAGTTAGATTCCAACATGCGTTCTGCTTATTCCATTCCTTGTGGTCTTGATGCAAATCTAAGGATGTGTCCACAGGATTGTTTGAATTGGACAGAGATAAGGGGAGTGCACGTGAGAAGGAAATGTGTTTTACTACATGCTTCTTAAAGTACGTAACTGCTTATCTAGGAAGACGGTGTTGGGACACGATCCGCTTCAGCTAAACGGTCTCTAAGGATTCTTTCATGTAGAAAACGGGTTCATGTTCTGTCTTAACGACAATTTTGCTCTTATCAGACTGTTCCAGCAATTTTTCTTTTGATCTAGGTTTTGAACATGTAGGCATTGCTTCACGTGAACCCATTTCCTGTTCAGTCACCTTGAATTAAGTGTCACAAAGTGTGTTTCTTTGTAGCAAACACCCTAGGAGCACGAGGTAGGCTAATTGTTTTGATCCTGGTGTTGCTGGAGCCACTAGTGTGGATGATGATTTACATTTTTACATTTAGTCATTTAGCAGACGCTCTTATCCAGAGCGACTTACAGTAAGTACAGGGACATTCCCCCCGAAGCAAGTAGGGAGAAGTGCCTTGCCCAAGGACACAACGTCATTTGGCACGGCAGGGAATCGAACTGGCAACCTTCAGATTACTAGCCCGACTCCCTCACCGCTCAGCCATCTGACTCTGATGATAAGTATATGCTCAACATATACTTCCAAATCCACATCTTCCTATGGAATGGACTATGTACATGGATGCTGTAGACCAATCAGTGTGCATATAAGCTGTCGGCCAATTAGTGTGTCCAGAGTATAGAGTGGATGATCCATGGGACTGCCTTCTCTCTCTCTCTCAATGTTAAAACATTTCTTGACTGACAGTCTCAGGAAGGGATTAATTTTTATAATGTTTTTTTTTGTTTGTCAGTACTTCAACTTTTTTAGTCTTTTTGAGTACATGAGTACACTTCTACTTGAGTGAAGGATGTGTGTACTTTTGCCATCTCTGATTCCCGGGGCACTGTGTTTTAGCATGGATATTTCCAGTGAAGGAAGAAACCTAATTTAGACTGAGTATAGACCAACCTAGAAGTCAACATGAATCAAATGAACCAGAGTGTCATACAAAGGGAAATGCGTGTCGCTAGCACAACCAGAGGTCCTATGGAGCTGGGAGAGTAGAGACCTTCCTGCAGAGAATGTTCCAGACCTCTGCCACCTGCACTAGACTTGCATGTGAGCACTGACTGGCAGACACAGCCATGCCACTGCTCATCGCCGTCAAACACAAACATGATCGTCTCGGAGTGCAGTGGTGCCGACTAGGATCACACACACCATGTCACCTGACAGAGCATAAAAAGGTAAAGATCTTAAAGGATGTGGTGTAGAACACACTCCCCTGCACCTGAAGCAGGCAGAGAGCTGCTTGTTCTCCAGGTGTGAAACCCTCTGGGGACATCCTGCCTCTGGGGGTCTCTGTGGAAGGTTTAGAAGAGAAATCTATGCTCTGGTTACTGGTTTGCAGAGCTTGCATACAAAAATGTTAATGTTTAAATAAATATAATGTGTAATGCATAAACATATGTTATATCCTATGTATGTATTTTTGTGTAATTCCCTTTATCTCTTAGAGCCTCCGTTATGTGATTTATAGGTGACACTGTAGCTTGGAGCATTTGCAACATGAGGAGGTGCCTTTTTGCATGTTTGGAAGACTTCATGTTTAGAAGACTCCAAAGTTTGCCTTATTTTTATTAGCTTTAGTTACAATATATGAATTATAAGTAGGCCTACATCTGTTAACCTATCTCAAACGGTTCTTTAAACTGACTGAATAAATGTAGTTCATTTAATTAAACTGAAAAGATTCGCATTTATAAATCATATTCATGGTTGAAATTTTGGAGGCGATTAATCATGAGGTGAGAACTCTAGATGTAAACATGTGCGGACAGCAACAAGATTGGTGTTAAAACACAGACCGTTACATAATGCTGGAAAAAACATCTTGGCGTGGAGTCATAATGCTGCTGTTTTTAGAAATTAAGCAACATTATAGAAGATACAAAAGTATAATTGGTTATCACATCAGTTAAAACACCACTACACAACTAGCTTGGGCTTGTGTTCTGACTCTTTTATATGTGTTTTAACTTAGGACATTTTGTACTGTAGTGTCCCAGCACGGATTTAGCCACACATGATGGCTAAATCCCTTCCCATCTACTTTACACTGAGCACATCCTCATCATCTAGGCACTCAGAGACAGTTCAAGATGGAAGGAGGTAAATTCAGTGCAGTTAGAGTTCAGCCCTGCCATATGGTAGTCAGGTGGCTGAGCGGTGAGGGGAATCGGGCTAGTAATCAGAAGGTCGCTGGTTCGATTCCCGCCCGTGCCAAATGACGTTGTGTCCTTACTGTAAGTCGCTCTGGATAAGAGCGTCTGCTAAATGACTAAATGTAAATGTAATATGGCATTGTCTGGAAATGGTCTGGGCTGCAATACATGCCATCGTTTCAGAAATCTAGATAGCGGAGATTTCAATTTAAATCTTTCTAACCTTGTGTACACCGGGAGGGTTTTAACAAAGCAGATATTAGAACTGCTGATTTGAGAGAGAGAGAGAGTGAGAGAGAGAGAGTGAGAGAGAGAGAGGCAAAAAAAAAAAAAGCGAAATGTTGAGTGCAGCGATCTCCACGGAGGCGGCAGTTTCAGAGCTAGTAGGAAGTAATTTTAATTGCCCCTCAATCTCTTGTGGGGCTTTTAAAACAGAAGCATTATTAGAATCATAATCATTTTTTAATGATAACACAACTGTCAGAGGGCACAGTAGGGGAGTCAGCCTCCCGTGTTTGTGGACATGACCATCGACTTAAGTGAATTAATGAGACGTTGTAAGGGGAGAGCGCGCGGCCAGCCCAACTGTCAACATCAGAACATCAATGCCTTTCACCGCGAGCCAACATCAGTGCCTTTCACCGCGAGCTTCCATTTGGTCGGACCAGTTCACCTTTCTGTCAGATATGCAAACTAAATGATATCTTGACTGTTATTGGTTTTCGTAGTTTACAAATTAGCGTGAATTTGGAAAAGCTGTAAATGTAAATGTAAAAGCTCTGAGCTGTGTGACATCGTGATTCTATTTGAAAGTGTACTGTATGTTTGTCTTTCTTGTATGTTTGCTCTTATAAACACGCTTTCTGGAACGATCTCTTTGGAAATTATTAGTTTGCTGGTTCATAGCAATTTTCATAAAAAGCTTTGATCTGTGATTACTACTAATGTGCAAGATAACAATACAAAAAACGAAATTATGAGCTGAGATTAAAATAGATGAGAAATACCTACACTGAAATACAACAAGTTGTTTGAGATATTGTTTGAGCCTGTGTTCTGCTCCTCTCTCTCACCAACCGTCTCTGGAGGAGGGGATCCCTCTCTGAATTGCTCCTCCCAAGGTTTCTTCCATTTTTTCTCCTGCTTCTCCTGCTCCTGAGTTTTTCTGGGAGTTTTTCCTTGTCTTCCTTGAGGGTTTAGGTTGGTTGAGGGGCAGTTCTAGGGGCGTATGTGAAGCCCTCTGTGACATGCTTGCGTGTAAAAAGGGCTATACAAATACATTTGATTTGATTTGATATTGTTCTCATATACCTGCCATGTATTTCTCATACATCTGTTATTTACATAAAACTATTATTGAGGGCCAGCGACCTGGTTGAAGCTGGGACCTGTCCAGGACTTGCCTAAGACCACAGTAAACAAAGAATTCATGTGCATTTTAATCAGGCATAGACTGTCTCTGCATCTGCCCCTTAGAGCCCATGCCATTCCTTGTAACATTTAATATTCTTCCACTGTCTTCCTTTCTTAACAAGGTTTCTTTTCTCCCGTCCAACGGCCCTCATTCATATTCAGTGTATATGTTGCTTCCAGTTTGCATTCATTACACATAGAATATAAAGAGTATTAAAATACTGCAATGTTTCATGAGACAGGATTTTGTGCAATGTATGCATATTATCCTGCCATAAATGTCTATTTTTTTTGCAAAAAAAAAGTAATATTATGCCTTGGCCAGAATACAGGTTAAACTGCAGATTGAACACTACTAAACTGTCTAGACTTTTGCAGAGTGCATGTGATTATCTTGTGTCCTGTGAAATACATTACCGTAACAAATACAGCATACAGTGTTTTGTTTTGTATAATGTTGGATATGAATGAATTTCAGACCATGTTGGGTTATCTTGAACCAGGCAGATCTTCCAGGTGTGACTGGTCAGTGTGTTTTCCTTCACAAACGTGCCTCAAAAGTCTGCAAGCACAAAATGGATTCTGAGCTGCATTAACTTTTGTTCGTGTGTTTTGGTTTTGGCCACAATGAATGCAGAAGGAACATACTCTTCAAAGAGTGCTGCATAGATTGAGCAGACATTGTTCCAGCTTTCTAGTTTGCCAAGGTGACCTTTAAAGCAGGTAGATACAGAACGACAGACGACAAATGAAGATGCTTCCCACAAAGGTCATAAGTGTCGTCCAAAAGGACATCAGAGAAAGGGATCTGACTGTGGCATCGACTGAGAGGTTGGGGACTGTGGGCTGTTGTCTGAATCACAACAACAGTTTCCTTTGGCCAGTGCTCTGACGGCAAACTGTGACAGGCGCTAAGGTTGCACTGCAAAAATGCCAGATCAAACCAAAGTGCAAAACCATTAGTTTTGAGCTTGCTTATGCTTCAGACAATTCAGACATTTTGCCGCCAGTGCTGTAAGAAAATGGATCACTAGAAATTAAGATTACAATTAAGAAATCATCATCACATAATCACATTATTTTAAGTTCCTAGAAAAACCATTTATTTGACTTTAGAGAATGAATGTCATCTCTAAACTCCTACAGATGGACAAAATGACATAACATAATTTATTGTAAGGAATATGTACAATGGGGTATTCATTTCCCAGTTGGCCTCAGTCGGATGTTCTAGACTAACTGGTGAAACCTGAAAGGGAAAATCCAGTTCAACTGTTTGTTAGGAATAAATCTGTGAATGTTGTCACTTTTATACTCTACTGCATGGACCTTGATTTAAAACAACAAAAGAAAAGCAGCTGTACAAGGCTGAGCATCTTTGAGAATACAGTAGACAAAACTGAAAACGTTATCTGAAGAGATGAATACCTAGCCTGTAGCACATTTCTTACAAAGAGCCATCTTGTTCATGTGCTAAAACGGCCTGCTATGATTGACAGCAGAGTGAGTTGTTAAGACATAGAACAAAGGTCTCCTCACTGTACGTCATCCCCTGGACGGACTCAGAGGTTAGGTCTTGTTAGATTTGGACCGGTTCGTCCTCGGGCAGGATATTTCCTTATTCTTTCCTCTAGGAATCTGTGCTTGAGCTTTGGTTGTCGTTGGCCTTCTGAGGAGATGTTCAGATCGGACAAGAAATCGGTTACAAACTGAGCTGGAACCAGTGTCCTCCCACACATGGTTTTGACTTTACTATGTGGGATCTTTCTGAAGACAGGTTTAGACAAATTATTTGTCTAAACATGCCAAGAGTGGTTTTTGGTATGGTAATATGTGTCACGTGCATAGGTTTCATTATACATTTTAGATTTTTTTGGGGGAAAGAAACTGTCGTCAGTTATAAAAAAAAAAAGAATCTGTCCCAATCCACATCTGTAAACAAACCTACGCCCATGGGTTAGGGTTATGTGTTTTATTAGTTGTGCCTATATGATTAGTACACCCATATATGGAGTTTCAGCTATAAACATAACAGCACACACACTCAGACATTTCTGAGGTAAACTGTCATTACAAGAGTTGACCTGAGGTCGTGACGAGGTGAATAGTGAACAGGCTAACGGTATTATGCCATCTAAACATGTTGGTGGTTCACTGTATCTTCACCTCTCTCGCAGGAAAGAACACTTCCATCGTCATTCATTAAAGATTACATAAACTGTGATTAAGTGCAGAAAGTGATCAAGTCATTCTAATATACTATGTAGGTCTTCCAGAAGATCTCTGACTCACTGTCAGTCTGTCTGTGTTTTAATTAGTTCACACTTAATGGAACATGGAGGGATTTCAGGTCTTGTCAGTTATGAATAAGTCTGACTTTAAGAAGAGTAATCGTAATAGAAATGCCCTATGGCAGTTAAACAACTTTACTGTTTGTTTCTCTCATACAGCACACATGCATGCAATCCTGCAATGCTGTGAGAAAAGATAAAAAAATGTTTTTATCAACCATAAAAAAGGATGTAAGTTAGACATTGAATTGACGTGGTTATAACATTGTGGTTATAATTTGGGTTATCCTTACATTTGCAATTATCTAGTGTTGTCATTCATTAGCAAACACACTCCATTTATTTACTGCATTTAAACCCATCCCTACCTTGCCACAACACAAGGTAATTCTTAACAAATTCACACAAGGTAATTCTTAACAAATTCACACATTTAACGTTTCGAATGTACTTACAATTTACAGTAGCATTCAATCCTTTCATTTGTTAAATTGCATTTGGCATATGTGGGACAACTCAGAGAGCTTGTTTGGGGAATGTAGAGTATGATGATATGCTATCGTCAGTCACAATTCATTTTCAACATAATAATTTACTGCAAAAGGCAGTCCACGCAGGGGGGTCTGTCAGTGTGAATGTTACATTAACATGTTGCCAACTCCCACCATTGCATCTCTGCCAAACTCGTAGAGTACAGAGAGAAAGCTGTACACAGGAAGGGTTTATCATAGTGTACCACATCCTGCTACTGGATCCTCATTGATTTCTTCTCAATTTGAATCAGCACTGAACAGTTTAAAGCAGCTTAATCTGTCAGAAGGTAAGATACTTATGTGGAAACATTTCAACAATTTGCCTGTAGATGTTCTGTAGTCATGCTTATTCAGTCTATCCATCTAGCACTGGAGACCAGCTCTGACAACTCTGAAAGTTGACAAAGCTATTGTGTTTCTGTTAAGTCTTATTAAGAGTATTGACAATTTCATGGCTTCAAGTTTAGCAGTCTTATTCCCCGGCTCTGTTTAGAGCTTCACAGATATGGGGTAAAAAAACCAGTACTGCACTATGACAGTGGAATGAACTACAGTATGGAGGGAAGCAGTCTGGATCCCTGGCATCTCTCGAGGTTTCGCTTCCTTGGCCTAGTTTTGGATGAACTGTGTTAGGAGCCCCACCAGGATCTCCTTGCTGCTCTCTAACATCCGACTGACCTCTTTCAGACTGTCAGTCCAACGAGACCTCATTAAAATGTGCGGTGTGGAGAGAGGTACAAAGTCACAACCTCACCCTCCTGTTATGACAACATCAAACAGCCAAACCACGCACTTCCCTCTCGCTTCTGTTTCATGTTGCCATGGATGGCAGCTGTCATTTTCCATCAGGAGGAAGGCCAAGGTACGCCCTGCCAGCCTCCTGTAATGGACACTGAATGATCACCCCATCTTCCTTCTGTGGCTACACCTTAGCGCTCCACCTCTCCCCCTTCCGTCAAACAACCCTGAAACTTGACTTCTCCCAGCAGCACCAGGACTTCTGATCGGTCAACTTACGTCACTCTGTTGTTTTGTTTTGTTTGTTTGTTTGTTTTGACCAAGTAAACATCCTCCGAGTAGCTTTGATGTGAGGGTTGTGATTTGAAGAGGGAGGCCTGCTCGGCTAAGCTCCCCAGGCTCCCTGTCTGTTATTGGCGTCCTGGTTCCATCAACCGGCAGGATACACAATAGTAATTAAGGATGTTCGTGAATGGGAATTCAACCCTCATTATGACACTAGCCACCATAAAACCTCCGGGCTGCAGCTCTCGAGCCATGCAATGTCATAAAGGACAATATGGTTGCCTAAAGTTCCGCTGTGGCAAAGCCAAAATTAATCTCCAGCCAGTTATAATCTGCCTTGTTGTGATGTGCAGCATGTTAAGAAGGGACCCTGTATTAGAGGCACATTGCACTTTGATGCAAGCCACAAAGGTACAGAGCAGAGTCAGACATGTGCACCAAGGTATTGAAGAAGAGGATTGGGGTATTCCCAGACGTGCCTGAGTAGTAATGGTATAAACAGGAAGGAAGGATGGGTAAGGATCTAGAGGCTACCAAGGAGCTCTCGCGTAGGGGAAGGCTTGGTGCTTCAGCCTCAGATTGGCCTTCCTCAGACAGCTCTAGGCTGAGGAGGATTATTTTATGTAAATGCTTTATTTATCACACATTGTTTGTAAGGATGTAAGCTCGAATAGGATTATTTACGTGGACGTTGAGATATAGAACCGTGCAGGATTCAGGGAAACAGTCGCAAGTACCAAAACCAAGGATTTCAATGTGATTGTGCTTATTAGAAACGGCACAGACACGTGAAGCTTGAACCAGCAGGTTGAACTGAGCAGACACAAGCTTGGCATGAGGATCAAGACGAAGGGAAAAAACAACCAGCTTTAAACACTCCTCCTCAGCCTTCAGTCACTGAAAAGCAGCCAAGGTTGAGAGCAGGCAGAATGTGCTGTACAAATATGTATATGATACTCTACTTTTCAGTGAAAGATGTGCATGTTTTAGTTTTTACAGGTCGCATGAGCCACGAGCCCTTCTGGTTAAAAGTAAAAAAATAAATAAAAAATCTATTAGCAGTTCACTTTTTATATTAGGTACATCTGTTATCATTACTTTTAGTTTGATATATATCCTGTGTGGTTGTGACTGGTCACATGAGGCAGGCGTCAGTATATTAATCAATCAAGTGAGACACATGCTGATTGGATTTCATGGTGGATGGCCGTGATATGAACATGCATATGTGTATGTATGAGAGGGGATTGTATGATCTAATGTACTCTAGTTCATAGAACCTTGGATCCGCATTCCTTATTGATGAATACATTATAATACTTAAATGAATCCTTGCAGGTGAAACCTGAAAACCTGATGGGGATTTCCTAGAAGACATTAGACTTACTCTACAAATACTGTACACCCCAGACTTCCCAGGTGTTCATCCAATCACGGTGCCACCTCCTCCTGCAGCCTGATGGATCCCACCCCCTCTGTTGCACCGCTGTGATGGGTTATACAACGTCCGCTAGACAGGTTGGATTCAGAGTCTAACCCATCACTCTAACCCACACTGACACCATATTCTCTTTGCTGGACTAAAACACCCCAAGAAACCGTTTTGAAGACACAAATACACTCATTCTGCCTCACAAGAGAGCAGTAGATTGTCTGTTTCTCTCTCTTTCAACCCCTCCCTCCCTCCACACACACACACAAATCAATATTCAGGTTCAATCTGTCAGTAATTTTGACAAGAGTTTGAACAGAGTTGAAAAGGCGCGAACTGTCAAATATGAATAAAACCATATCACAGTGATACAATAGATGCAATGTTTTAAGGTAAACAAATGTGGAGAATGCGTTAGAAGAATTTCCAACGAAAAAACATAGAAACCAGACTGAGCTACAGGTCGAGTTTGTGCTGAGTCTCTCCTCGGTACTGTAGCACAGCCTCCACCTGAACTGAAACAACTTTGCTTGGAATATGCAACAAATCCATCTCTTTCAACTAAACCCACACAAAAAGGCTTGCATCTCCCTCATAATTCAAGCAAACACTAATTGCCTCTCAAAAGATAAGTAAAGGACTTTTCCTGCCCATTTCACTGAAACAGGTAGAGAGGTGGGTTTGCCATGATTGATAGGCAACATTGAGAATTCAAATCCATTAATAAGACCAGGTATGCATGGATTCTGAAAGCAAGACAGCCGGCACTTTGTATTCAGCACCATATTCAGCCCTCATGCAGTTGTATTACTTTCAGTTACAGCTCATGAATAACATCAAACAGACCATGAAGTGCATAGAAATAGAGAATGTGCTAACTACGAGGGTGTACCCAGCCTGTGTTTGAAGTACCTTTGAGTCATGGATCTTGAAATGTGGGCAGACGGGATCTCTCTGCTGCACAGCAATATGCAGTTGGTGATGTGATTGTGATGTTGCTGGACATGACAGACACAAAGATCTAGATCAGCTTCCCTGAGCTGCTGAATACACTGACAGTTGGGCTTCTTTTTTTAAAGCCCAATATCATGTTTCATTTCATTTTTATAAAATCAATATCATGCCTTGTTTGGTGTAACAGTTTCAAGCGGGAAAAATTGTCAGAATGCAGAGCAGGGTTCAAAAAGACCAAACTCTGCATTTCGGTGGGGGAATCATAACAGCCGCCAGCACACAGACCACATAGCTTTCTCATCAGATTATTTTGAGGTAAAATCCATTACATATTCAAGAATAATAAGCCACTTTGCCATGGATTCACTAAACATTTCCTCTCAAAGTAAGTTTGCGGTAGCTTGCTCCAAACAAAATAAATTAATTACGATTTAGATACCACATTCATCCAGCTTGTCTACGATACACATTGTTAAATTAAATGTTGTTTTGAGCCATTATGAATCACATACAGTAAAGGGGCAGGGAATGAGGAACTGGATGGTGTTGATAACAAGGGCTGCTCTGCATAAATAGATTTATTCAGGATTCTCCCCCAAGTGCTGCAGAGCACACATGCTCGTTATAGCACCCCCAGTGGCAGTCTGGTGGCATAGAGCCCCGAGGGCTGTGCTGTGTGGAGGGCATCCCAACCTATCCTGCTCTCCAGCCAATTAAAAAGCTCTCCTCGTCACCGTGGCAACGTAGGAAAGCGTGAATGCAACCTCTCATCCCCAGGCCATGCTGTGGCGATCTCTCTTCCTGTTACCGGTCTTGACTATGACACAGAGACCCACCAAATAATTCAGGTGCGCCCTGTCATGTTGCTACCCCCAGGGGGATGGAAGGACAGGGGGGCTACCTCTGAATCTCCTCCAGGAGAGTTTGATCTCTACTGACAGCCCTGGGTTTTCTTTCTTTCACCCACACACTGACGTTGTAGGCCACGGGTCTGCTCAATACTGTACGTCATAGTGCTGTCAACAATGATTGTCAGCCTTACATACTGTCTCATAGAGCGGGGGGAGTAACATTACATGCATTGTGGACTTTTTTTGTATTAGCAGCCAGCAAAAACAAAGTATCTGTATATAGAAATGATCTAAGTAGAAGTAGTACTACGTGTGTTCAACATATACAATACAATTCTTAAAAAAACACTTTTATACATTGAAGGTCTTCACAATCACCATGACTACAGCTGAAATTCAAAGAAGTAATTTACCGTGAACGGGCTTAACAGTTAGCGATCGTTCTTGGTCTCCATTCCACACAAACGCTGTCCATCTTGACTAATCATCGCATCCCAGCACCAATTCCAACGCTCTACATGGTCAGCCACACTCAAGCATTCAACAGACACTGACAGTTTTAATACGAAATGCTTTTCTCTAACACTTTGTCTTATTGATCGCTTTCCCACTTGGCAGACGTGCTGTTATTAACCCATCATAAATAACAGCAAGCTTTACCCCAGGCCCAGAGTCACCACTGCAGGTGAGGCCGTAGATCGTGCAGGGTGGGAAATAATGAAACCTCTCCCGAGACAGAGCATGCAGTGTCTTCTTCTGGCCTGACAAACAGCTTTACCCAAAATGACTAGCATCAACTAAGGACTGAGACAAGACTGAAGATGTGCTGGATCCTGCTAGAATGCACATTCCTAGCTAATGATACCATCGCTCATTTTAACTGCACTTTGACAAATGATACAGCACAGACGATGATAGTTTGAATAAGTACACTGCCATTGATCATTCTTTTATCAGAGGGAAAGATTTTGATGTCTATTGTCTATTCAGCATGAGGTGGTTTTAATCTTAATTATTCACTTGTTTGGCCCACAACGCTGTTTCTGGTAATGCTCGAACTCTGTTTCTGCAAACCAAGCACAGAAAGCAATAGGTGGCCCCTCGTTACTTGTGTTTTATGACAGAACAACATAAATGACAGAGTGCCACTGGATAACTGTTGTTATGACACTGGAGTTCAAGCAAGGTCATTCCACACACTGCTGTCTCAGTGCTTCTAGGTCTAATATCAATATCACTGTACTACAAACCACATGCTGCTTTAGGCAAACAATTATAACTATGAGTAGGGTTATGGGTTTGAGTAGATTTACAGCAAAGTAAAGACATGAAATACCCTTTTTTTTTATATTGCCTACCACAAAGGATTTGAATAATGATGTCAGCAACAAACTAGCGTTGTTTACATATCACAGCATCAAGTGAAATGTCACGAACAGATGTTAATTGCCTGAGAGCGCCCGAGTCAACAGCTAAGACAAGAAGTGTCTGGAAACTGCTATTCTGTACATATCTCTGAGCCAGTTGATGATATTCTTTAAAGTTTGGCCTAAACACGACTTGTCAGAGTTGTTCTACAAGGCTATAACAGAATCAGGCCCAGTTGGGAGTGAAATGTGACAAACTGAAATGCTAAATCGAGTTTTTACAAGATGATAATCCGCCTACTGTACATCTAGTGGCTGTGCTATGAGGCCATGGCTCCAGCAGCATCTGGGTAACAGCCATGGCTCGGTCTGCCAGGTCCTCATTGTGCAATGTTCTTTCGTAGCATATTATTATTTTCTTCCTCCCCTGATTTGAAGGGGGGCTCGAGAACAGAAGCGACGATATCACAGCACCAATGATCCCTATCTTCTTATTCACCTCTGATAGACCAGACACAATTATTTCTGGCTAATTATGGCCTTTTACGTGAATAAGTGGCATTTGCATATTTGTCAGGCTCTGTCTCACCTGGAGATGAAAAGGGACCTGAGCTCTCTGGCTCCTGCAGCCTGTTCTCCAGGCATGGTGGAAAGGTCCCAGAGGTGAAGAACATGACAGTTTGTTAGCACCTGGATAAAATGTAAGACGATTCAATTTATTTCTCTGAGACTTTCCAGAGTGGGAGTTGGGATGACAAGACTTGTAACCAGACTCAGCAATAGAATTTGCATCCAAATGGAATGTTTCTTCACTTGCAAATTCATTCTATTTTACTTGGTCCCTTTTGGTTTTATAAACCAGGCAAGGACATTAAGCACCACTTTAGCCAATGTGCCCTCTAGAGAGTCCTATTTGTACAAATCCAGTCTAGTTTTAAAGCTATAGAAATAATAATAATGTTCCTGGATAACTTTTCGTTTTGTTTCTCAGGCCCTATTCAAGACATCTTTGGACATGCGTCCTTCTCAGTTGTTTTGAAGCTTTGTACAGTGCGTTCTCACCCGTCAGAGGAACCAAGGTCCATCAGTTCTTTCATGTCGTATCAACAGCACGTCAAAGGAGACAAAAGAAAGAACAAGTTGATCTTTGAGAAACGATTCTTCTAGATGTTTTTCCCCGAAACATTTCGCATCAGCTTCGCCTTCCTTCAGTATGAAACATCCACCACTTTAGATTCCAGTAAGTCAGTACATTTCAGCAGTTTGCAATTTTAAGTGAAGTGTGTGGAAAAGACAAAACAGTCAGACAAACTGTCAGGTCCGGGTGGGCGAAGACCCAAAAGGTAGATTTTGAAACAGGCCCAAAGATCTTCACTAACAAACTGTTTGCATTTTGATGTTTAGTTAGCCTATAGCCTAACTCTAATCACGCAAGTGAAATGGTTAAACCTAACCCTTAGTTCCATCAGTGCAATTCAAACAAGCTTATCTAGTGTGAAAATATACAAACTCGGAATTGTGTTCACTTGACAATGTATTTAGTTGACATATTTAATGTAATCATATTTGCATAAAGATTAACGGAAAATAATATTTTTGACCGACGAAAATATTTAGTCCTAACAAATGAAAAATATAAATCAATTCAGAAAAACAGCACTTCAATTGAAGATAACAATAGTCGTTTACTGGACTCTGGTACTGTAGGTATCTTCCTCATCTGAGTTTTAATGAGACTTAATGAGGCATGGTGTTCTAATTAGCGATGCCGTAACATGTCTAGGTCTCAATTCCACTGTTGATCAATGGGGTGGAGACAAGTCATTTCATGTACCTTAAGGCGAAAGTGTCAGACAAGCATTTTGTGGAAATCCCACGGCTTAATCGTTCTGACTTGTAAGGCTGACTATGCAGACAGACCCACAGGGGGAGTGGTTAGCAAATCACCTCAAGACGGGTAAAGCAAGGGTTAGGAGTGATTAATCAGGTTTTTATTTTTTATTTAAAATGACACACTAATATAAGGGATTGCTGTGAAAGATGTACACATGCAAAGATTAAATAAACGCACCATAATCAGATACTATGTAATACAACATAAACCTCTTTGGAAATGTAAACTGTGCTTGTGTTCACACTTCCACACTTGTGAACACAAGCATGGTTACCGTGGTTAACACACTTTCCAATGTGCCACCAAGTGTCAGATGGGAGTCAGATGGCTGAGCGGTGAGGGAGTTGGGCTAGTAATCTGAAGGTTGCCAGTTCGATTCCTAGCCGTGCCAAATGACGTTGTGTCCTTGGGCAAGGCACTTCACCCTACTTGCTTCGGGGGGAATGTCCCTGCACTTACTGTAAGTCGCTCTGGATAAGAGCGTCTGCTAAATGACTAAATGTAAATGTAAGTGCACAATTTGCTCGTTTAGCTATGGGTTAATACTTCTGTGGATGTAGGGATTCCCCCTCGTGTGGTTAGGGTTGGTTCTATTGACTAGGGGTTAACCATAACACAATTAAACAAGCAGGGATAGACGTTGCCTTTCACCACAAGCATGATTCCCTTCCTATGTCCTCCCCCATCTCCCACACTGTCTCACCTACATCTCCTCCCTACCCGCTCAGCCGAGCGTTGCATCACACAAGGCCTACAATCTTCTGCTGGGTTAACTTTTATACATTATAAATGCGTTTTCAATGCATGCTGAAAATGGGTTTCTGTTCAATACTGTGTACGTGCACATGTAATTGTTTGTAAGGCGTAATCACAACATGTTTTTTCCTGCGAAAGTACAAGTTGTAAGATCATAATTTACAACTAGTGCCCTGAATTTGAGAAGTTTACTTAGCGCCTCAGGATTAATGATTTTGGACTCGCAAAATGGGTTATGAGGCCCATTTGCGGTTGTGTGAGTGGGTTTCAACCGGGGAGAGCTGGTTAGAAATGGCACCACCTGGGTAATGAGATTCAGCGTTGCCCGTGCCATCCTCAGAGCCAGAGAGCTTACCCATACTTATCTACAAGCTGCACCACATCCGGAGAGAAGCGTCGCAGTCGCCTCACTTGGTCACTTTCTCACTTGGTCACAGGGATGGGTGCTCTCCCAAACATCTCAACTTTTAATGTTCAGATGCTCTCACGTTTTATTGAATGCCAACTTCAGGTTTGTGACATGGCGACTGTTCTCGTTCCACGTTGTTGACAGTCTTTGTAACATTATTATTTTTTTTTCTTTTCATTTTTGTAAGTCGCTCTTATCCAGAGCGACTTACAGTAAGTACAGGGACATTCCCCCCGAGGCAAGTAGGGTGAAGTGCCTTGCCCAAGGACACAACGTCATTTGGCATTTCTAACTGGCAACCTTCAGATTACTAGCCCGATTCCCTAACCGCTCAGCCACCTGACTTTGTAGCAGTACAGGGATTTCCATAGCGTATTCCTGTGCCGTCAATAATCTCTAAATCAACAATAAACAACTCTAGCCACGATGCGGTTAGGTGATCAGGCTGTGGTACGGCTGTTTGTTTTCCCCCCTGGGGGATTTCACCCCATTATGTGACTGTTTTCTGAAATGGTCATTGGCCGCCTGTCATTGAGGGAGCGGTCATGACTCTCTAGAACAGGCACGGAGTGTGAGGATGACTGATAGGACAGACCAGACACTGACCCTGCTGATGGCTCTTTAGCCTTTGGCTTTGTGGTTGTATGACAAGGTGTTGAAGTGAGGTACCCTTGTCTCACCAAGATCAAGGTCGTGCACAGGCTATTAATAACCAGCCCATACAGCACGGAACTGATATTTACGAATGGATCTGAAGAGATGACATTGGAAACTAAAGTCAATAAGTAGGACTTCACTCAAAATGACCCGTAGCAGTTCAACAATCATTTGGGAGATATCTATGTCGGTAAAGAAATAACCTACCAAATGTGCTGCATTGCTGTGGTTAGCACAGGAGCACATTTTGAATATTATTTCAGCAATTAGGTGTAAAGAGAGGTTGAAGTGGAAGCCATGGAGTCTTAGACCTGTCCATTTGTTTACAGTTGTTCCTGCATATTATGTGGGGTTCTGCTTTGCCTCCAGGCTAACATTCTATACCTAGCGTAAGAACATGCAGCGATAAGGGAACTGTTGGCCGTTTTGTATAGACTGCTAATTATATAATTTCACAGCTGCTGGAACGCATGTATTGTCCTTGGCTCAATGCAGAACGCTGGTCTTTCAGCTCTATTTTTGTCTCTCTTCAATCACTCTTGACAGTCAGTCAGCATCAACTACAGACCCAATCGACTGCGTGAAGCGTTTAGTTACAAAATATGCTACATATAAACTAGTGCAGGAGAGATACATGTTTACCAGATAACTATAATTAAAAAAAAAGATGCTTCTGTTCAAGGTTTATTCTTCTTTCTCTCTTTTTTACCATGTCCCTATCTTTTATTTTACATATTTATCAGACATTACATTACATCCCCCATGGATTGCTAATGAGTGCCGGCGGTAAGCCCCCATATCTGACACGACTGCGATGCCAAAGCCAGTAATTGTCAGATGACAGAGCTGGGGAGAGTGAGAGAGAGAGAGAGAGAGAGAGAGGGGGGTGGGGGAAGGGGGGGGGGGGTAGAGGAGAGCAAAGGGAAGAAAATGAGGGGGTGGGAGATGCAGTGAGAGGTGGGGAGAGTGTGTGTGTGTGTTAGAGAAAAGGGCGAGCGAGAGAAAGAGAGAGAGAGGGAGGCTCATTCCGGCAATTCACTGCGTTCAGTCTCTGAGACGTCGCTCCAGAGAGGAGAGCTACAGAACGGGAACATTGAAGCGAGGAAGGGAAAAACCCCGCAAGATATCGAGGGAAATAACAGGCGAGCGGAGCTGGTGATCCACCTTGGTGTTCCTGCCTGAGAGCTGGGTGTCTGAAAGTTTGCCGCCTGGGGTGTTCATCCCCCTGCTGAGGGCTGGATAGCGGACAGGCTCCGGGGAGGGACGGGAGCGCAGGCTGTCGAAGGGCACAAGGACTGCTTCTCTGTGTCCGTACGCTGGAAGGACCCAATCATCTCTGTGGTTTTAATTAGGTGGATTACTGGTGGAACGTCAGAGAAAGATCCACCTCATCTAAAGGAAATAAAGAAGAGGGACAGTCAATACAGCAAGAGCGCTGTCTGCATGAGTGTGGAAAGTGATTAGGTACATAAAGGAATCCAACTGGTACTTAAACTTACAGAGCATTTCTTTTTTTCCTTGGAGCGACAGAGAGCTTCTTTGGGCTCATGTTGTGGACTATAGGATCTTGAATGGCATTTGAAGGTAAGCATCCTTTCTGCTTCTCTGCCTTAAGTGTCAGCGGCACTGCTGTCCTGGTTTCTGTGCAGAACCCAGACGAGGTAGCTCAGCACTAGAAGGAGGTGAGGATGAGGAAGATGGAGAGATATGGGAGGTACATCCCACACATGGACTCGGTCAGTCTAGCAGGATGTGAAAAGTTGAGACAGCGCCTATATGCAGAAAACATGATTATCTTTTTTTTTCTTTTCTTTTTTTAAAGTGGAAAGCTGTTTTTTGATGTGGAATCGGTGTCGGGATGAGGGAGGGGAGAGGAGCAGGGGGTAGGAGGGTAATAGGAACGATGTCTTTCTCTGTATTCTGGTCATAAGCAGTGAACGCTAGGGGTAGGGGGCGTAATTACCTTTGGTGTTTGTCTTCAACAAACCAGTGCAAAATCCATGGGTGCAGGGAATTATCTTTGTGTGTTAGATCCTGTGTTCGGAGTCACGGAAGGCTTAGGCACTGTGCGTGTTAACCAGCACTTTCCCTTATCAGAAGGGAGAGTGCTGGTTTTTCGGCATCATTACTCTAATGTTCAGCACCCTTTCAGATCCTCCAGGTGTATTTGGAGAGGATTGTATTCTGTTTTTCCCTATCGCAATCTTGATCAAGCTAAAAAAAAAAAAAAAAACTCGCAAGAAGATGGGTTTGGGGGGGGGGTGGAGGGTGGAGGTGATCACTAGCTTATATTTAGTCTTCAAGGTCTTTGTAGAATGGAAATGATTAGTGCCTCTGTGCTAATGGGATGACTATGATGTGAAATATCCAGCGTTTCATGTGGGAGCGAGTCTGCACCTTCCCTCTGCACCTTCCCTCCCTGTATCCCTGGACAGGCGCTGGCTTTTGTAGGGACACCTGAAATATTTATGATAGCATGCGCATCCTGTCTACCCTTGAAATATTTAAAATAATTGAATAATAAATATCCTCTCGGAAGTCTGCCCCTGCCCAGGCACACGATTATAAAACCGTCTGCTCATGTAACATGCAAACCAGTGACCACTAAACGCCTTTGCCACTGGACATAAACATTACAGACAGGTCTCTCTCCTATGAGCCTCCCACTGGGGGGAGCCGCCAAAGTTCCAGTGGCAGAATCTAACCAGATAGGCACCAGATAGACATCAAATAGACACCAGATAGACACCGGATAGACACCAGACCCCTATGACACATCCCATTCCTCTCACACCTCAAAGGATCTTACAGGAAATTACCACCTTAAACCAATACATATTTTATCCGGTATTGAAATGACATTCAGTTTCAATTCTGTGATGTGCTGCCTTTTGAAATATACATTCTGCCTCTCATCTTTTGCTTTGCTGAGGTCCAGGTGTAGGTGTAATCTAATGAGCTGTATGGAGGACGTGTGTGTGTGTGTGTGCGTGCGTGTGTGTGAGAGAGAGATGGAGAGACGGAGCGAGAGAGAGGGGTGGTCAGAGCTGAGCTTCATGTCTTTTGATGTTTTATTGAGTGTTAACCGTGTCAGTTCTGGCAGAGCTTCTCTGTATTGAATGCGAGATGGTTTGAGCCTAGCTCTGAGTGGACCATCTCATACCTAGTACGAGTACCTTTCATTCCATATCAGCAATACTGAAATTACACACAGCTGTTAAATCTCATAAACCATTCGACTTAGCTATGTTTGCATATGGATATTTGTAGGTGTGTGTGCATTTGTAGATGTGTGTGTGTGTGTGTACAGTAGGCATTTGTCGTTATCCAACGTTCTGTGAGAAGGACGTGTTTGTCTTTCTAAGGAGTCATGGAGGAGTCAAAGATATGGCCGTCCATTTTAGTAGCTTTATGTATCCAAGCAGTGAAACTCAGTATGGACACAGTGAAACATTTCTATCCCCTAGTGATTCTTCAGTATCGTAGACGGCTCATTCACAGAGGGTGGAAATTAGAGAGAGAAAAACAACTTTGAAGGCAAAAATGCTATGGTTTTGATTTATTGCTCAAATAAATGGGGTTGGAATAAGTATGCATGCATGCCAGGATGCAGTGGAAGGCTGCCATACCTGCCTCCAAGCATAATACATCATTTTCAATCATCTGTGCATTTTGTACTGTGTGTTTTTGGAACAATGCAAATGAAATATTTATCACTTAGTTACCAAATGATGCTTAATGGGTTTATCAGAACTCTTAAAATGATATTACCACATCATTAGCAGACACAGACATAATTGATATACAGAATGTTTCCATATTTGGAAATGTTTCTCATATAAGATCGAATCATGGGCCACTCACATTCAGCAAACCCCTAAGGTACACACAATCAGGCCTGTCTTAAACAGATGCTGCACTTGGCATTATAGCCAGAGGTTTGCTAAATCAAAAGTAGCATGCCACATTGTACTGTACATGTACACATCTGAGGAAAATCTAGGTTCTTAAACTGTCTAAATAGCTGTGCTTTTCATGGATTAATAAAGGGCAGGTTTGAGAACACTCAAAACAGCTGACATCCACTATGAAGAAACTGTGAGATTTTAAGAATGAGCAGAGACGTTTTCAAAGACACGTTTGACACGATGCAGAGATTTCAACTGAATGAGATGGAGGAGTTCATTCAGACATGCTTGGAGTGCTTCAGGTTTGGGACATAACAGACTTCCTTCCTTTTAGTGGACATTAATTTACCCTCCTTCCAGCCTCAGCAATTAACTCAAGTGTTCCTTAATGCCACTGTGCAACACCATCAATACTGGAGCCAGGAAGTACTTTGCAGATGATTTATGAAACGTTAAAGACACTTAATTTTTATACACACGGAACCACAGAATTCCTGAATTTAAGAAGGTAAAACTATTTTCCTACTAGGAAGGCTGCAGGGTGCGTAATGTGAAAGGAAAGACGTCTTTAAACCGACATATTTTTAGCCAGTCCATTTAGAAAAACGAAACAAAATCAATATCTACTGTTCTCCATTTTTGTTTTTTTTGTTTTTTATTAGGCGATGACCTTTGTTTGATACAGTCACAAGTCTCTATAACACTGGGAACTAGAAATCTATTCAAAGGGAGTTTAATCATGGCAATGTCTTGTTGCATTACTGCCATAGTTCTTCTCTCTTGCCATATGCTCACATTAATATCACATATTAATTACATGAACTTGTGACTCTGTTTCACTGTTTGGTACTTTATAAATATCTGGGGTGAACATGACAGAATGTCAAAGCTGACAGTTGCACTGCAGATACATTTCAGGCTTGTTTGACATCAGTTCCAGGTGGTGCTTAGCCACATGCCTTCAGTTGTAGGCCACTACGTGCAATACATTCTAGGATACACAAACTATATATCGGCACATATTATCCCAGCGATCATATGCCACACATCTGCACAGCATATAACCACAAGCCGGTGTGGAGAGACTGAAGAGTCCTTGTGTCTAATGAGGGCCTGGTTAGATTAAGACCAAGCTGCTCCAGCATTCAGATGACGTGTTCTCCACCCCCGTGGATTGCTGATGGAGTGAAGAGTAATACTCCTGAACATCTGGGGTGCTTATTGAATATGCTTACTCATGGTGCTCGACTAGTACCAAATGTCAAAGATGTTGGAACGAAACGTGCCCGATACCTTTCTAACTCGACACCTGATGTCGAAAGATATTGGGATTGACATCAGAATCAGGTTTATTCGCCATGTTATGTTATACATCGGAGTATGTTTGTAAAATGTCACACCTGTGGTAATTAAATCTCAGGAGGATTATGTTATTTTAGGTTTAGAGGACGGTATTCTGTTGCATCTTCATCCCCTCCATCTTTCCCGCCTTTCCTGTCTCTCTGCATTCTGTCACTATCATTAATAAAAGAAGAAACATCCTCCCCCAAAATACACAATATCAAGTGGTCAGATCATGTGCGTGCTTCTCTCCACATCCTGTTCCAGTGGTGGCTGGCAGGAAGAGACTGGTGGTGGCAGTGCCGGGCCTAAGGGAAGACAGGCCTGCCATGGAGGAGACGACTGCTGGACGACTGCTGGTGGAGGACTGCTGTTGACAGTGACCCTGCCTCCCATGTCTCTTTGGAGCGTGACCTTTCTGAGAGAGCTGACTAGGCCTGGTGCCAGGACACCACCTCTTCATCCTCCTTCTCTGCGTGTGTCGACACAAAGTATTAGCGGGGGTCAGGGGGCCGGCGTGTCTGAAAGGGACAGCGAAGGTGGACGACATAGTACCGAGTGACAGTTTGGAGAGAGAGAGAGAGAGAGGGGGGGGGGACGACAAAAATATTGACCTCTGTCCTTCCACAGATCCACAGAAGCAATCCAATCCACAGATTGGATTGCTTCTGGTTGGCCCTGTAACGGGAAGTAAGGAGACCCTGTATTTAGAGCGTGGACTTGAGAGAGTTCGCTGGAGACACATGGCCGTCTTCAGGACCCTCGGTTTGGACTCCGGGCAGGGTGAACACCTGGGACGACACAGCCAAGCTCTCTGATGTTATCAATTTGAAACAGCCTTCATTCTTTTTGCCTCTTGAGGTTGAATAGCAGCGCTGACGAGCATGTCTGACGGCTCTTTAGGTGGGTAGTGTTGACTCACAGACTGCCCTCATGCCCTTCTCTTTAGGTGGGTAGTGTTGACTCACAGACTGCCCTCATGCCCTTCTCTTTAGGTGGGTAGTGTTGACTCACAGACTGCCCTCATGCCCTTCTCTTTAGGTGGGTAGTGTTGACTCACAGACTGCCCTCATGCCCTTCTCTTTAGGTGGGGAGTGTTGACTCACAGACTGCCCTCATGCCCTTCTCTTTAGGTGGGGAGTGTTGACTCACAGACTGCCCTCATGCCCTTCTCTTTAGGTGGGTAGTGTTGACTCACAGACTGCCCTCATGCCCTTCTCTTTAGGTGGGGAGTGTTGACTCACAGACTGCCCTCATGCCCTTCTCTTTAGGTGGGGAGTGTTGACTCACAGACTGCCCTCATGCCCTTCTCTTTAGGTGGGTAGTGTTGACTCACAGACTGCCCTCATGCCCTTCTCTTTAGGTGGGTAGTGTTGACTCACAGACTGCCCTCATGCCCTTCTCTTTAGGTGGGTAGTGTTGACTCACAGACTGCCCTCATGCCCTTCTCTTTAGGTGGGTAGTGTTGACTCACAGACTGCCCTCATGCCCTTCTCTTTAGGTGGGGAGTGTTGACTCACAGACTGCCCTCATGCCCTTCTCTTTAGGTGGGTAGTGTTGACTCACAGACTGCCCTCATGCCCTTCTCTTTAGGTGGGGAGTGTTGACTCACAGACTGCCCTCATGCCCTTCTCTTTAGGTGGGTAGTGTTGACTCACAGACTGCCCTCATGCCCTTCTCTTTAGGTGGGTAGTGTTGACTCACAGACTGCCCTCATGCCCTTCTCTTTAGGTGGGTAGTGTTGACTCACAGACTGCCCTCATGCCCTTCTCTTTAGGTGGGTAGTGTTGACTCACAGACTGCCCTCATGCCCTTCTCTTTAGGTGGGTAGTGTTGACTCACAGACTGCCCTCATGCCCTTCTTTCTTTTGGGTTACAAAACCACTAAAAGATTGTGACGACTTCAACGATGAAAACACGATCATCTAAAATGTCTCTGTGCCATGGGCCTCCAGGTAAACTCCTGGAGGGAGTTTCCCCTTTCTCTCTTTGTATGAAATAATCCATAAACGGTAATTCCCTGTCTTTCTCCTAAACTAGCAGTGAAGTTGGATGCTGATCCATGTTAGTAAAGGCTCCAATGGCAGCCCCATTAATTTCCTGTTTCACCTTCATCAGCCACTTCAAAGTGTCCTTACCACGTCTTTGCCCCCACCTACACACACACACAGACACACACACAGTCACACACACACAGACAGACAGACACAAACACACCCCTCAGTTTCAGCAGGGAATTTGGAGTATTGATCCCTTCTTTCTTTTGACGGTTACAAAGTGCTGTGTCTGTTGTATCAAGGTAAGGAGCCTCTTGAATATTTTACTCCTTGCAGCATTTGTTGTCACAGTGTTCTTAAAACGGGGTCTTAGTCAGCAGACTGGATCAGGTATTACCAAGGGTCTAGTCATGACTTTGAAATTGAACTTTTAAACCCAGTGATTCATCCAAGACCATCCAGCAGACCACAAAATGGCTTTCATTGGTGTTCACAGGGGAGCGAAGTCACTAGTCCAGAAACGGAAGAAAAACAAGAAATTCCATTCATTTGGACAGAGAAACAATTAATAAATTAGAATTAGAATTTCATATACAAAAAGGGTCAATAAGAAACAGTTGATTTTCAGCCGCGTCACACAGCATCTTAACCAAACCAACACACGAGTACAATAAAATCCAACAATCTCCCACTTCAGTCACTGGTGTGCATTGCTGTGACATAGCTCGGACAGTGGTGGACTCGTCAGAGGGCAGCAGCACTCATCTCTCTCCCCTCCAGCTGACGTCCACAGCCCGGCCACTCCCCAAGCACACAGCTCCCCCAGCAGGACAGCAGCTCTGCTCTTGTTAGCGCGGGTCATTGATCCTAACTCCCTTCAGGCTTAGTGCCAACATACTGTAGATCCTGTCTTGATGTTTGTCTGCCGCAACAAAGACCTGCAGGGGGGGAGAGCAGACTGCGAGGAGCCTCCGTGGTGTCGGAGGTCCTCCTTAGATGAGGCCCGCCCGTGTGAGGAGAGGGGGATGACATCCTCCCTGGGTGTTGGTTGAAGGAATGATGTGAGTGTTGTTCCAGGGTTTCAGAAGGCATTGATTGGGAGCAGGCCTCGTCTGCTGGAGAGCAACGTGCTTCTCCTCCCATTAGAGAAGAGAGATGTGCTTCTAGCCACAGAGAGAGTCCTCACACACACACACACACACACACATCCTGTCTGGTCGATCAGTCAGTTTCTTCCTCTCAGGAGGTTGGGGAGAGGCCATTTTGAGGTGGCCTTCTTTATTTATATATATATATATATAAATAGTTTTTTGGAGGGCATGTTTCATGCTTTCTCGGATACTGAAGTGAGAAGTGTGACAGGAGAGGGAGAGAGAGAGCGAGAGCGAGACATGCAGCAAAGGGCCCAGGCAGGATTTGAACCCAGGCTGCTGTGGTAAGGCCTCAGCCTACATGGTACATGTCCTTATCAGGTGAGCTTATCGGGCCACCCCAAGGTGGTCCTCTTCTCATGCTAACCTCTCCTCTACCTGCACAACAGCCTGATCTGCCCAATCACCAGCACTTTTCATGTTCTGTTTTTGGGAATGTGTAATAAAGTTGTGCTTTTTTTTGTTTAGCGGATGGCTTTATCCAATGGGATTAAAGCAATCCGCAGCACATAATCAAAGACAATGCAATCAACCTCCATGCAGTACAGAATGTTGCAATTAAGGGACCCTATGTGTGAGAGGTGTCCTGGCCAGAGTGACAGATTGTTTGACAAAGCCAACCCCGTGTGGTTAGGTCCAGCGCAGCACACTGCTCAACCATGCGCCTGCGGTGGTAATGATGCATCCACATGATTCAAATCAAGCTTTCTCAGTACGAGACTGGAACAAACACATAGTGAATGCTCATGTGCTACATGAACATTCACAACTTTTACACCTCTTCTACGTGCACAGAAAAGGTCACGGGGGAAATCAATGTGAACGGTGCTGTGTTAGCTCTTACCAACAATCTGGGTTGATAGACAGATCAGTGACGACACATACAGACAAGCTTAGCCCTGTATAATATATTATGAACGATTTATCAAAATAACTTTTACTTTACTTCCTTCCCTGCTATTCTGAGGCTAATGCATAAACCGTAGATAAAACGGAAGGAGTGCCAGTGCGCTTGCCCTTTTAATCTATCGCATACTTCTTTTTTTTTTTCTTCTTCGTCCTATTCGTTTAATCTCAGTCTAGCTGTCAATCTGCTAGGAACTCATTAGCTTCTGTGACTCTGATACTCCTGTAGCAGGAAGCGTACTCAACAGAGAGCTGCACCTTCACCCCCCCCGCCCAGTCTTCACCGGCCCATTCAGACACCAACACTGCGCTTTATTGTCAAGAATAAGCTGTCTCCAGAGGAGTTTGCATCTTGCAATGTTTCAAAGAGAGGAGGTCTTATGTCTACAGGAAGCAATTCCAAGGCCATACCCCACAGTACCACATTGTTTACAGGATGGCTGACGACTGTGGAACGCGTGTGTGTGTAACCGTGACCGAGAGAGGGTGAGAGCGGGAAAGCAATAAGAAAGAGCAGTGTTGAGATATAGGGGTGTTTGTTTTGTTAGAAGAAGAAGCCTGTCCCTGTTGGTGACCCTTGGCAACCAGCCGCCAGGACAAAGATGTGACCATGACACAAACAGGAAACGTGATGTCGGAATATATCGACAAACCAGATAACTGCATTCATTCTTGGCATTTGGGTACAATAGTAATGTGTCGAGCTCTATAAATGTCACCATGTGACCGGTTTGAGCCAGAGAGGGAACACACATGTCGACAACAATACCATAGAATACCCAGAATGCACCTTGCAGTGCCAATGTGCCACTGCATGTGCCCAAGATACTAATGTCCTCTGCTGTCGGCGGAGCCGGGAATGAAGCCAGGGAATCTAAATGATGACCTTTACTTCCTAGTGTAGAAGCAGCGCTGCTGTTGTCAACATGTGTAATTCCTCTCCTTGGATGCCATTGCACTGTGAATTATAAATCAATGAGCTTGCATTACTGTAAACCCCCCGGCCCTCGGGGCTCTGCTGGTGGAGGAATGGAAGAGGGACCTCCAGGGAAGGTTGCTCTGCCCAGCTCTCCGACCGGCCGCACCCGCTTGCCAGCTCTGTATGCTGGGGAGGGAACGGGGTAGGGGTATGGGGGGCTGGATCACACTGGCTCAGGCTTAGTGTGTTTGTTTGTGTGCGTGTGTGTGTTTTTGTGTGTGTCGATTGTGTTTACTAGGCAGAATTTTGTCAATATTTAAGTTATATTCCATGTCAGTCACTAGGAGTACCATAGTAAATGGCCAACATCACCCATGAACACCAGCACTGGGATTCAGACTGTTAGCACGTTAGCTTGTTCAAAACTGACTTTGTATACATGGAGGATGCTAGTTGAGAGAGCATCAGCTTCAACACGCACCGCTCTTCATCCTTGCCTCTGGTGAAATAGTATAGACGGAGTATCTGGGACTGGAAGTCAGTGAAAGAGGAGGGTGGTGAGTGAAGCTGTTCAATTATTCAACAGCAGCTTGTCGTGTGATTGTGTGGCTCAGGGTAACTCTTGCAGAGGTTCAACATAAGATACTGTCGTCTCTGCCGATCAATCCTTGCTTATGTAGGAATCGTTTTAGTGACTGCCACCGCTCTGGAGACGTAGTGTTTCAGAAAAAGAATTTTACTGTGATTTAAAAAGAGCGTGAAATTTGACTTCACATAAACTGTCCATTGGATTAATTTAGCCAAAGCGACATACAATTGCTGCATGTTATAAGCACAGCAGAAAATCAAGAATCAAGTAGTTGTTATCTCACCAGAAATGTCCAATTCTTTTGTTGAAGGAGCAGCTTCAATACATAATGTCTGGTATGAACTGATAACAATATTTTCAGTATAGCGAGTCGTATCGAATTCTTAGTAAATGTAATTCCCAACACAACACTGGCATATGTGTACCCCCTTAGGATCTCATACGCACACTCTGATACACACATTCTGCCTTTAGTAGCATGTTCCCCATTCATAACACTTCACTAAATTGAATTATTAAGAAGCTATGAACATGTTAAAATGCATTATGGCTAAATCCTCTAAAGACAAACTAATTTAATGTTTTCTGCATGACTGAGTTTGAACAAGTTTTGTACATGTTTGTGGTTCAAACAGAAGGAAAATATTTAATCTTTTGACATGATGAACAGTATAATGACGAGACCCACTGTGGGGTTGACTGTAGTTCTTCTACCATTATTCCACCTCCTTTAACGTGTTCTGTGCTTGGTAGTAAGTGTATAGTATTAATACGTATTACACTTCTCTGAAAGCTAGATCGCAGAACAAGCCCACTCACAGCACATGCTACGAAATATGCAGCCAACCTTTACAGTAGCCTACATCTTTGCAGAACAAATATCCCTTGCCAACCCTACCCGACACCATCCTTGGTGGCTACCATAGACTGGAATACATTACCACCTCCATCTGTTACACACCTTCATGCCAAATCTCAGATGAACAGAATACAGGAATAGGCTGTTAGTTTACCAATTTTGCATGTATCTAGTCTTTTGGCTAAGATACAGGAGATAAGGGCAGATCAGAATGGCTGTTTTCATCAATTTTCCAAATCCAAGAACATTTTTGAGACAGACAATGAATGGGAGGGAGAAAAGGAGAGACAAAGGGAGACAAAGTCAAGGAGACAGATGAACAGAGAGAGAGGGAGGGGGGAAGAGAGAGAGAGGGAGAGAGAGGGTAGACAAAGAGAGATACAGAGAGATAAAGGGTAGAGAAAGAGAGATACAGAGAGATAGAGGGGAAAGAGAGATTGAGAGTGCTGATGTCCCTGTGGAGCCGTTGGGGTGGGAAGACTAGCTTACATCTTCAGAAGCAGTTTGAGACAAAGTGCCTTCCCAAAGTTCAGGCGTCCTGTACATTATCGCAACAATTAGCGATCGGTCGGGTATCAAAGCCTCTGGCCTCACTGCTCTCACGACAACGCCACATTCTTCAGGCTACCCATACTCCCTGGCTCGGGCTGTCGTTATTCCGGTATGACGCCAATTAAGGGCGGTGACTAGCTACTTCCAGCGGTACAAAAAAGTGCATAAATAATGTATTCCTCTGGTGTTTCCACCCCCGGATCAATGGCGACACAAAGACCATCTACAAAGACGATTGGCTCAAGGCCATATTTGATCACTTCCTCTGCGCTCGCTCCCTCTCCCTTTTTTGTCAGCCCGTCGAGACTTCATTATTTCCAAGTGTTTGTAAGCTATTGTTGAAAGAACAAGAAGCGAATATTTAAAGTTGGTTGGGGGGGAAAAAATCTTTGATGAGACAGCAGGCGGGTGGTAATACTGAACTGAACAGGGAGATCGGGAAAGAGGGAGGGAGGGGGAGAGGAGAGGGAGGGAGGGAGAGAGGGAGGGAAAGAGGGGGAGAGGGAGGGAGGGAGGGAGAGAGAGAGGGGGAGAGGAGAGGGAGGGAGAGAGAGAGAGGGGGGAAAGAGAGAGGGAGGGAGGGAGGGGGGAACGTATTTGATTCAGCATCCTGGTCCTTAGAGGGATCCAAGGAAAGTTGTGCATGACAATAGGGTCTCCTCTGACATGCTCCTATCATTTCTAACAGTAGAAGAAAGAAAAGGATGTGATCAGTGTGTGGCAGCAGGACGAACAGGGTTTACAACACAGTCATCTGCCATGACTCATTAGAGGGTGACACACTTTTTACAACTTTTTATTTGCGTGTCCTCCGGAGGAAAGGAAAGTGACAAACGATTAGGTTCTACCATCATTTCATGACTTTAGATTTTGTTTCTTTTTTAATTATTTTTCTACGTGTGCCCTTCACTCCCAAGAAAGGAGACAAGCTCTTCACTTCTGGGACATTTAGCAGACGCTCTTATCCAGAGCGACTTACAGTAACATAAGGTACATTCCCATGAGGCAAGTAGGGTGAAGTGCCTTGCCCAAGGACACAACGTAATTTTTGCATGGCCGGGAATCGAACCAGCGACCTTCTGATTACTAGCCCGATCCTGTAACCGCTCAGCCACCTGACTCCTGAGTTCATTTATAGGAAATGAGAAGAAGGAAGGTCAGAGGTTGTTAGAGAATCTACTATGGAGGTTAACGTGTGGCTGAAGAACACACAGGAGAAATCTCCCACGACACGTTTGATTTGCCCCTCACACCCCTCTGCGGTCCCCTTCTCTCTCTGAAAACCCAGATGGTTAGATCCCGTTCACATCAAGGACCACATCCAGGGAATAAAAAACTAGTGGAGTTCCCTCCTCCTCCATGGCAGTCCGACTGGTTGTGGTCTTCGCTGTATGGACTAGCCTAATGCCTTCTCCAGACACCACTTGGGCCGGCTTATATTGTATCAAAGTAAATTGATTCATGGAAATCCTCATAAAACCTTTACGCTTTTTGCTCACGGACATGTTGATATTGAAAAAGGGCAAACAAATGTGTAAATGAAAGAATTGGCTGTTGTGCACCAAGTGGTTTCCCTCCAGTGCATCAGTTAGGCGGTGCTTGTGCTGTCCCCTGCTTATAAAGACTAAGTGTCATACATAATGGTCTAAAGTAGCTGGTAGGAGACTGTATAGGGGCCTGTGCATGGCTGATTGGTTTTTAAATGGAGACTCATACGGCTAGTTGGGCATTTATAGGAAGCTATTCAGAAACGATAACAGAGCTAAATCACATAACTAACATAGCTTCTAGGCTTAGATAGTTGGGCCCAAAGGAAAACATGTACTGGCGAGGAACAGTAGCCCCCATAATTAAAACTGAGCAAACATATTTCTGTTTTACTAGATGAGGCATTCACACATTGTAGTTTCAAAAGGGGATGACTGTTCTTAAACGTGCCGTGAACTTCTGACTCGAGACACACACACACACACACAGAAAGACCCATTTTGAACCAGGTGGTCCTCATTTGGTTATCCCGCAAACCCCCTCCTGTTGTGTCCTCCCAGGTGACAGTTAGCAGCAGTCTCCTGTCAGCTGGATCTCATTTGGAGGGATTAGCCTTCCAGAGACGAAGCATGGCAACCCTTCCTGCAGGATGTTGGAGGTGACCGTCAGGCTGGTAATCTGATACGTAGTTAAACAGCCAGGAAGCTACTGTCGTTGGGAAGGGGCCATGGCTAATTGAGGCTGTTCGAGGTTGGCGGTGGTACTCCTGCTGGTCTGTGTTGTTGTGTGTGTGTGTGTGTGTGTGTGTGTTAGTGTGTGTGTGTTGGTGTGTGCAATGCATGCAGTTAAAGGTTGGGCTTCAACTCAGGTTATTTTATTTAAAAAAATATGCAGCCCAAAAACGACAACACCTGCATAAAAAAAACACTATTAGAGTTTCAAATGAAGAAATTCTACTAAGGAGTGGGACTTTGGTTCATGTAGAGTTGAAATAAATCATAGTCAATTATTAAAACTGACAAAATAGAAGGTTATGGAGGTGAAATCCTGCAAAGCGAGGTTGATTTAGCACACAAGCTGGTAGCTGTGTTTACATATCCTTCAATAAACTAATTCAACACACCAGGTCGATCAAAACCCTGTTGCAGTTTCCGTGAATGTACAGCCCTTCACACATACAGTACTCCATCCTTTGTCTCTGTAAACACTTTTCAGAAGTGGGTTTATTGGTGGGTTTTCTGTAGTTCATTTTGGACACCAGCCAAATGCCCCGTTGCTGGCGTTAAGGTCGGATGAATGTGCATGTGTTCTACTTTGAAGAAAGAGGTGAGCTTTGAAAGTAGGCCATCTGCAGCAGAAAGATGGAGGAGATAGTTTGCCTGTTGAAGCCGGCACGGTTCCCTCTCACCCGGCACGGTTCCCTCTCACCCGGCACGGTTCCCTCTCACCCGGCACGGTTCCCTCTCACCCGGGAATCTGAAACGCCTGGACTTCAACATCCTCCTGAAATTCTCTTATGTGCCTCAGAGGCATTTTTGTGTTAGACATTTTTTATTTATTTTTTCCTACCCACTGGACATCAAGCATTGTTGAACCGAGTGGAAATACTTTTGTACTGATTGCTTTATCCGGCATTTGTGTTTAAATTGTAATTTAATGCAGGTTGTTTTCCGGGACCGAAGGCTGCCTTGCTCTCATTGTTCAGTTAGTTGGGTTTCATTTGTATAACAGTGTACTAAAAGCACCCTAGAGAAGGGCAATGCAGTTTGACTCAAATCAATGGTGGTCTCTCCGCAGAGAGAGGATCTGAACTGAAAACCTCACATTCTAATGGGGTTTAATGGCTTTGGGGAGAAACTAAGATTTGATTATTAGGGTGCTTTGGAGTCATCTCCTAGTACATTTACATTTAGCAGACGCTCTTATCCAGAGCGACTTACAGTAAGTACAGGGACAGTCCCCCCGAGGCAAGTAGGGTGAAGTGCCTTGCCCAAGGACACAACGTCATTGGCACAGCCAGGAATCACACCGGTAACCTTCAGATTACTAGCCCGACTCCCTAACCGCTCAGCCACCTGACTTCCTTGTATGTCAAACATTTGTAAAGGACTGGCTGAGTGGAACCACAGTTGTTTTTTTCCCTCAGTATAGAACGGTATATTTCTACAATATTTATCACCGTTCTGAGTTTGTCTTCGTAAATGAGAGGAAGACCAACTGTGAAAGCTGACACTCATCTGTGTATTGTCTCCAGAAGCCCAAACAGGTAATGCATGTCTGCAGTCAGCGCCTCTTTTCAAATTCCTGTCTCATCGTTTAGACGTACGATAAATTACCCATTTACCTGGTCCCCCATCTCGGATGAAACTTTTGCAGAACAAAGCCGTCCAAAGAAATTCAACAAAATATATTTCTAAGAATGCTTTTGTTCTTCACCCCTATGCTTTGTTTCATGTTTTAGTTTTCATGGATAAACTCTGTGAACCCCAGCAAGAGGCTTGGGAAGGTTTTGGCACCGTACAGAAGTATGGCAGCATACCTAATACGGGAAACTGGGTGTTTCATTTCGAAATCTCTGAAAGGAAGGTTTGATGATGAATGCGCATCGCAAAGAAAAGTAGCACAAAATGTGTTGCATAAGCCGCCCTTCACATACACACTCCCAGGACCGTTTTAAATTTCTAACATTACAGTCACTTACTGTATCGACAAATCTGACTTTCAGACATTCAGTAGCGTTTTCTATTTCTTTAGAACATGGATGATATATACAGGTCCAGTTCCTGCTCCAGACCAGTCTGCTGGGGGGTGCCTCTGTGAAACAGGGCTGCATCCCTCTGAGAGAGGCAGGGCAGCGTCCCTCTGAGAGAGGCAGGGCAGCGTCCCTCAGAGAGAGGCAGGGCAGGGCTGGTCCCTCAGAGAGAGTCAGGGCTGCGTCCCTCAGAGAGAGGCGGGGCAGGGCTGCGTCCCTCAGAGAGAGGCAGGGCAGGGCTGCGTCCCTCAGAGAGAGGCAGGGCTGCATCCCTCAGAGAGAGGCAGGGCAGGTCCCTCAGAGAGAGGCAGGGCAGGCCCTCTGTTCCGAGCCCTGCTGAGACCAAAGACAGCCTCCTCAGGACCAGCAATCTGACCAGACCAACCACAACTTTGATCTGTAGACCGCACACGGTCATGGTGACATTTCACTAGTTTGAACCTTGTTTCAACCCGTACACAGGCTCCGAAACAGAACTGTATGGTTACTGTATACTGTATTACTGTATGGTTATTCATTTGAAACATTTCCTGAGTTTTGCATAGTGTACCTGATAGCTATCTGGACTTCAATTGCATTAACGAAATGGTATCTTTCAGCATGTTTTCCATTATTAGCCGTAATGCTCAGAAAATGCCTGTACAGTTTCTGCAGTGAAGCAGGAAGAGAGAGAAGGCACTCACAGGGGCGCTGCAATGTGACTCTTTCTAATCCTTGGTGATGTGCTTCCCATCACTACTCAAGATAATGAGGGAATAATTAAATTTGCAATTAATTCGTTTTTCCGAGGTGATTTTGGCTTCTTTCTGATCTGCACTGACAGCATGCCGCTCTCTGTTTCTCCTTATCACTCCCACCCCTGAGCCTAACCCCACACGAGCGGAAAGCCTTGATACGGGAAACCTGAGGGTTTTACGACGATCTTTGAATCCTGAATCCCAGGGACGATGCAGAGTTGAGTTTCCACGGTTACGACAGTCCTGGTTAAGACGGTAGCCCCCGGTGATCTCATGGCGTAGAGCAGAGGTCTACAACCCTGGTCCTGGGGGCCCACTGTCCTGCATGTTCTAGACATTTCCCTGCTCCAACACACCTGATTATAATAAATAGTTGTTATGAAGTTCAGCAGAAGCCTGATAACGACCATTCATTTGAATCAGGTGTGTTGGAGCAGGGAAACGTCTAGAACATGCAGGACAGCGGGCCCTGAGGACCAGGGTGGTAGACCTCTGGTGTGGAGGACCTCAGGCCAGGGCCAGCAGACCAGGCCTCACAGGCGACTGACAGACAGGTCAGTTAAACTTAGAAAGCAGAGAGAGGACAGCTGGCTGGAGCTTCCACTCGGGCCAAACGCTCGGAGCAGCTTTCCAGACCAGACTGACAGCAAGCTCAGGAAATCTGGGTAACACTCTGTCTCATTACCAGGGAAAGCACCCGGTCTGCCAGCCTCCAAACTTGTGTCTCTACAGAGGAGTCAACACACACACACACACCCTCTCCTCACCTCCTGCCTTCAACATGTCTTGCTTTCATAACTGTTGCGTGTACAGCTGTGAAGCGGGGGCATTGCTAGTGACCTCGCTTGTTGTGTTGTGTACCGTGTTTACGGTGTGCGAGGAGCGCGAGGAGAAGCACATGGTTCAAATAGCTCAGAGTCTAACGTTAATTGAACACGGCTGTCATTAAAAAGGACCCTTTTGGGCACTGTGTAATGACACCATGATGTGTCATGTAAACAGGAGTGAAACTACAGTGTTTCCCCTACCATTATATTAGGGGGGCGCCCCTTCCCCCCGCCCCCCCTGTAAGGTCAAATACATTAAAGAATATATATATATTATTCTTTTTATATAGAGCCAGATCACAAAATAAGTCATTTAAGGTTACCTTTCCTATAAAACAGGTCTATAGCTTGCTCTTTCATTAAACAAACTAAATGGCCTTATGTTATTTATCTTATTTACACGATGGCATGTCATTTCTGTCTACATGGTCGTCACCGCCCCCCCCCCCCCCCCCCCTAGGGGAAACACTGAACTAGTTATTTAGGTTACTGGGTCTTGACTGGTGCCATTACAAGGGAGCTGAAATATTTAAACTTGAGTTGATGTGTAAGATTTTTTTATCTTCTTCTTCAACTTCTTCTTCTAGTGCCTCTTCTTGTAAATGTGTGTGGTGTCTGAGGTTCGTTTCATTCCAGTTAGAAGCAGACGAATAGGCCTTTTGAGGAGTTTTGACTTTTCACTGGTCATCTGAGCCTTTCTAAGCATGGAATCCATGGTGATTTACCAGAACATAGTCAGCTGATATGACCACAAAGGCCTTTTCTGAGTTCAATAGACATTTCCTGTTTCTGAAGCTGTTGAGTGCAGTCCATTAACAACAGATGTTATCCATACTTCAGTGTCTTTGTAAACCGAAATGCCAGATACAAATGTATAGTTTAGATTTCTTTATATTTTTATACAGTTACAGTTCAACACATTATGCACATCAAAATATCACATTTCCAAGATGATTGAATTACAATGAAGCACCAATGTAGTTTTATTCAGTGCTGAAATCTTTGCAACTATTTCACATTCAGTGTATGAAATAACAAGATATGAAGCTCAGATTGTTGTTTACTTGACCATGGTTCAGACGTTTAGCATGCTACAAAGCATTTGTTCATTGAAGTAGATCATGCAAATTTTAGAAATTACAGGAGATCAGAAGGACAAAAAAAACTAAAACATATTCAACGAGGTGACGTAGTAAATGATTATGATGCACTCTGCATAGTGTATGGAGAAGATGGGCTTGGTGTTGCTGAATTTTCCTTCAGATTCCTCTGTCTTCATGTTTGGGCTGGTGATGTAAGAGCATCCTTCAAACATGGATCCTGCAGTGTTTTAAGTGCCTTTTAAGGACAGGAACGATAAGAGAGCAGGAAATGTTTCTCACTCAAGGCTGGAGCCTTTCTGAACCTGCCGCTTAAACAGGTCTCTGATGGAGGACGGATTATCTGCTAACTCGTGGATTTTGACAGTTTTGCCCTAAAATAACCAGTGGCTTCTTTCAGTCTCCACCTGGAAGCCTGTTCACCCCAGCTGCCCCCAGCTGCCCCCTCGGTGCCTGTCAGTGCTCAGTGCCACTGTTTCCTGTGAGAAGTTAAACAGGGCGATCCCTTTGTCCTCTGAATGGATTTATGAAGACTGGGATTCAATGGTTGCTTCCTTAGAGACTTAAGCCTCAATTGAACAGAAAAGGAAGCTGTCATTGTGTTCTGGCATCGGTTTGAAATGTGAAATTGAGTTCACAGCATCTGCAAGATGTCATCGGGAAGAAATGATAATTATCTCACAATGGCTTCCCAGCCCACTTGTGACCAGTGGCAATCTTTTGATAAAAGGTAAAGAAATAATTTCCTGACAATATTTTTCTGTTGAATGGGCTGATTCAAGGCCTTGTAACTACCTGTGATTCAGGAGTGTGGAATAATGAACCCGCTGTGATTAGGACTCGAGGTTTCGGGATCAGGGAAGAAGGGTTTAGTTAGTTTAGTCTCCACTTCTGTGAGAGAGCCTGCAGTAGGCCTGTAACTATCCCCATGTTTTGTTTATCAACATACACTTACTTTCCTTACTGACCAAAGAATATTAGAAGTAAAAAAAAAAAAAGAAATAATAATAATAATCCTCAACAGTTTCATTTCTATTGATGAAAATCGGAAATGTTTCTTTGCATGTTTGACACAGAGGATGGGTTTGTGTTGTTTGCAGATCGCAAGCGTAAAGCTCTGCCGTACTCCTGCAACTGGTGGGTCACATGGACACAAACGCTGCCCATGCAGAGCTCTGATTGGAGGTTTGGAAAATGAGGAGGTTACCATGGGAATATAACTCAACCTCTACACTATGAAGCCGAAACACTGCATGTTTGCAGTGACTGCATTTCCTGTTAATCATGTGGGGAATTGTTGAACCAGCTAGATAATGATTGGTAGACAACATTTTAGATGATGCAACATCGCAGAAGCTCTCTATTTAGCATAGAATTATGATCCAAATGTCGAGCAAACTTTATGTATAAAATACATACTGCAGTGAACCCTGCTGTGTTCTGTAGCCTAGAGAAAAGTGACCAATCCCGTCTGTTTGTACATAAATGGGAACTGACAGTCTAATAAGTATTTTAGAAGATCTTCAGACAAAAACATCCTTAAAACTCATGGAATAGACATTCAGTTAGATCACCATGCAGACCTTACTGTACACTGAGACTGATGTGGAAAAGGTTCATTCCAAGCATTGCGTAGCAGCAATGGTATTGATCCCACCTATCAGAATAGGACAGACTATGCAGGCTGATCCTGACAGCAGATGGTGAGTACTCTGTTTCTACGTGCACCCCCCCCCCCTCCGCCCCCCCACAGCCCACAAGAGATCTGGAAAAAAGCTAAAGGCCAGGATACTGCACCATATGGTTGGCACCTTGACTTGTGTACACACTCTCACACACGCACACACACACACCTGGGTTGTCATGAGATGATGGCATTGAAATACTGTAGCGTGGCATAGTCATAATTACATGCAACTGGGTTTGTTCTTCATCTCATGATTTATTGCTTTACTGCAGCTGTCAGCGCTCCAGTGTTGCTGATTGGGCCCTAAATAGAAACGTATTCAAACGTTCTTCTGGTGCGGCCCAACGACTGGGGCTAGTCAACCAACACCAAGCTGTGACTAACCTGCATCCAGGCGGCAGGGCGACCCAACCTCTCTCTTCAACCTCTCTCTTCAACCTCTCTCTCCCCAACCTCTCTCTCCCCAACCTCTCTCTTCAACCTCTCTCTCCCCAACCTCTCTCTCCCCAACCCCTCTTTCTCCAATCTCTCTCTCCCCAACCTCTCTCTCCCCAACCTCTCTCTCCCGAACCTCTCTCTCCCTAACCTCTCTCTCCCCAACCTCTCTCTCCCTAACCTCTCTCTCCCCAACCTCTCTCTCCCCAACCTCTCTCTCCCCAACCTCTCTCTCCCCAACCTCTCTCTCCCCAACCTCTCTCTCCCGAACCTCTCTCTCCCCAACCTCTCTCTCCCCAACCTCTCTCTCCCCAACCTCTCTCTCCCCAACCTCTCTCTCCCCAACCTCTCTCTCCCGAACCTCTCTCTCCCTAACCTCTCTCTCCCCAACCTCTCTCTCCCTAACCTCTCTCTCCCCAACCTCTCTCTCCCCAACCTCTCTGGAACCGATTGCCTAATTCAAATGCAGACTTTTGAAGTAGGCGATGACTTGTGATATGATGTTGTTGTTCTGCTCCAGCGCATGTTCTCTGATCATGTAAACAACGCCATCGCAGATAGCAGACACATGGAGCCTGCTCTGATATGATTCCAAAGGCCCTTCGGGTGTGGAATGTGAACTTCAGATATGCTCGTGTCGTTTTCATTCGAAGGACACGCATCTTACGAGGAAGTAATTATACACATGTGATCGCCTCCAGACTTCGTTTCAATGACCAGGGACTTGAGTCTTATCTCACTTCAAGAACTTTGAACGTGTATCTTAATGCTCTCCAACACATGTAGCTCCCTAAGGATCGTGTTCAGTATCCACAACCACCTATCAGATCCTCATCCACCTATCAGATCCTCATCCACCTTTTCATTTCAGCTCAGGATTGAAATCAAGTGGAGTGGATTTCAGTTCTACTTACCCTTAAACCTTGATCTTCCCAATTATACTTGTCTGATTATTCCCAGCCCTAACATCAAGCAGATTAATTCCATAATTGTTAACCGTTGCAGCAAATGGTGTAGATGAATGTGTTACTCCCGTAAAGCTTGAACATAACTACATGTCTGTAATGGACAATGCCTTTGTAAATGTAAAACCCAACGAGTACAATAAATGCATTCATAACATAAGGTAACACATTTATACAGCGCCAGAGAGTGCAGTATGAACTCATTGAATTAATGGTGTGTAGCTCGACTCAGTCACATCATCCATCGTCTGCCCCTAAACTCAACATCGGCCCGGATCATCTTCTGTTCTCTCTGCCTCCCCCCCCCCCTCCTCCTGTCTGTTTCATGAATGTCTGTCTCTCCCTCTTCCCAGCTGTTCTCCTCTCCATCCTCCACATCCTCCCCGACACCTGGGGAACGGCCACAGTGTCGCCCACGGGCCAAAATTAAGAGAGAGAGAGCAGGCGATCCTTCCCAGCTCCCTGGGGGCCCCTGGGCCACTGATTAGCCTCATTGGGGGGCCCTGGGCTCCTGATTAGCCTCCTTGGGGGGCCCCTGCAGTCGAGGGCTCCTGGAGAAGGAGGGGGAAAAGGGACAACCTTGTAAAAGGAGCCTGTACACACACTCAGTCATGCCAACAGCCAGTACCTGTCTGGAGAGTATACGAACAACAGATCCAATTAGCCAGGCATCGGGGCAGAAGCTCAATAAATGCCTTCTCTAGCATTAGAAGGCGGTTACATAGAGTACTCTAATGGGTCATTGAGAATGAGCTATTATGGGATGGTACGTATTTGGCAGGTGAGATTCAGTGGACCTTTAATACGGAATAGGAAACCTCCACCCGCCCCCTTGCACTCTCTTCCCTCTCACTGCTCCATGGCAACGGCATTGAGCAGGAGTCCTTGAGGTTACGAGTTAAGAACTACACGCTTTACACACACGCCTGTCCTACAACGCCGTCTGAAGGTTTATTGCACTCTCACAAAAAAAGATGGTGGGTTTGCCCAGTGACTCTGCTGCATCCAGGCCCTTATATTGATAATCAATTGGAAGTGAACGTAAGGATGGATTCATTGCCAGTTGAGGGAAGAGTAAAAAAAGAGAAGAATATAAGCAGAGCATCTGTGGAGAAGAAGAGGAAGGTTGTTGGTGACGCCCTCTGAACACAACATCTGTCACCCTTAACACAGGATACAGGGTTTGAGGCACGCGTTGCCACAGTCATGGAGTTGGCAGACTAGACGGCAAACAAGGACTGGTTTCCCGTCTCCCCATCTGGTCACTCAGCCCCAGTAGCAGAGAATTTGCTGTGTGGTTAAGCAGCCTAGAATGGCCTCCACAGATGTTTGGGGATCGTAATTGCATTATGTTAGCTACACTTCCTTGGGCAACACCACTGCGTGATGAAACCTTCTCCCCATTATCCACCGCCCTTTTCTCCACTCACTCCTGCAGCCTCCTCTCAATCAGTCAGCACTGCATTTGAACAACCCGGTGCTTCACAATTTACATGTTCAAATTAAATATATAACCAAATATAGAGAGACAATTGATGGGCAAATTATGAAGGTGTTTTTATTTAATTTTTTTACCCGTAACTCTGCAGAGCATGTTGCTTTTCATTTCCTCTTTCACATTCTCTTCCTTGCCAAGCTTTCAGTCTCACCCTCTCTTCTCCCCCCTCTCTTCTCCCCCTCTCTTCTCCCTCCCTCCCCCTCTTCTCCCTCCCTCAGTTTCCCCTGTCGCCTCCATTAGAATAAAAGCATATCTCAGACAGAATGACTACACCAGAAAAACATGCTGCTGGAAGACTTTAAACCGGCATTAGCCACCTAATTAAATTATTGTCGTTGGTGTCCCATCCTCACGCCACAGCTCGCTCCTAGCCAAGCAGCTCTGGCTTGGCAGTGAATTATCTAGAATTCATGAGGGGGATTTTTTTAAATTGTAATTGGTTTTATGGGCGACAAGGCCTTGCGGTGGGCTCTGTGGTCCCCCAGCTTGGGTCGACGCTGAGGGGGGCGTAACATCCTGGTCCCTGCTTGGCTTGTGACCTTGCCTTGCTCTCAGTTTCTCAAGACAGTCATCTTATACCAGCTGCAGATCAATAAGTAGGATGCCAGTGCCTGCTTCCACAGAGAATCTCCTCACCACAGTTGGAATGGATCACAACTGGGGGCAAGAGAGAATGGAGAGCAGGATGACAGCTTGACAGCTACCTCTGTAGAGCATGACATGGGAACTGCAGTCCAATTCTAACTCCTGTTTAGATTTTCACACCAGGATGCAGTAATCCGTCTCTTTTGGGGGGGGAAAGGTTGAGAAGGACTGTAGACACTCATTGTCTTCTTTCACAAAATTCCATCATGAAAGATGCCAGTTTTTCAACCCGACGGTATAAGTTATACATCAAACCTCAGCGAGGAGTGCAGGAGGGAAGACAGGCAGAATGCTCTGGATTGGATTGTGAAGAAAAGATTTGAAAAATAATGAGAAATCAGTCCCCTTGCTGAAGAAGCTAATCCTATTATTTAATTTTCCAATTGTCGTTTAATCATTGAAAGCATGAAGACATATTCCCTCATCTTATAACAATAAATGACAGCAGAATGTGACTTGACATTCCAGTACCGCTCATGTTTGACGGTCCCCGGCTGCCCCTCCCCACACCCTTCCTGACAGCAGAGTCAGGAGATTACCTGGAGGTTTAAGGTGACAGTTTAGCCCTCAACCTGCCAATTCAAGCATTCATTGTTTCCTGTGTTTGCTAGTTCATCCCTAACCTCCCGTCCTTGCATAGAGATAATGTTCCTCAACCTGGAGGGGATGAGCAGAACCACTGTGTGATTGGAGAAGGATGTGTGTGTGTGGTGTGTGTGGGGGGGGGGGCTGGAAGGCTCCTCTTGGCGTTGAGGGCTGTACATAATCTTCCCTTGGCAGTGCCTGGGTGCTTTGGCCATGGAGACAGTGTAGCGCCAGGTTACTCTCACTCTTCTCTCTCTCTCTCTCTCTCTCTCTCTCTCTCCATCTCTCTCTCTCACTGCCCCTGCAGTTCTGCATTCCATAAATAACAAGGGGCAGACGGAGGAATAGAAGACAATGGGTGACGGAGGACAATGTGGTAAAGGGCTGGAGTGCTTGAAAAAGAAACAGACAGTTGGTTGTCCAAAAGACAAAACGAGGCACACAGTGATTTGTTGAGGAGAACAGAGGCAGATTGGGGATGAATTGTAGCATGACATTGGGAGAACAAAAACGGCAAACACTGCAGAAAACAGATAAGGTGCAGGGAGGAGAAGGTACGGTAGCAAAAAAAGAAAAAAGGCAAAGTCGAGATTTTTCTAAAAGAACAGAATTATCTGAATGTTTTGGTGCTATTGTTGATTATCATGGCACTGTAGCATTTAAATGTATAATACTTCAACCTCAAAATCACAGTTCTGGGAAAAACTGTAAAAAGGCTGGTTCTGAAATGCACCATCAACAAACACATTATTCAGACAGTTGGATAATAGCCATATTGCACAACTTGGTTTGATGAGGGACTTTACGGACATTGTTTACATTAGATTTACATTTTGTCGTTTGGCAGACGCTCTTATCCAGAGCGACTTACAGGGTACAGGGACATTCCCCCCGAGGCAAGTAGGGTGAAGTGCCTTGCCCAAGGACACACCGTCATTGGCACAGCCGGGAATCGCACCGGTAACCTTCAGATTACTCGAACCAGCAACTTTCTGATTAAAAGCCAGATTCCCTAACCGCTCAGCCACCTGACCCCCTCCACATTGTTGCATTAAGCTCAACACTGTGGACGCTTACAGCTGCAGTAGCAGTAGGCTATAAGGAAAACACGACTCTCTTAAGGTTAGATCTAGCCTATATATATAGTCATCAACTAGGTCATCAACGTGGTTTATCTTGAGCGCCCTCGGTAAAAAGTAAATAAAGATGTCAAGGTGAAAACGTCATGAATACTCACTTCTTGACTTGGAGTTGTTCAACTCCTCTTCCAACTGCTTCAAGAAGTTCACGCCTGGCTCACTCAAAGCAGCAATATTTTGCCGTCTTAAAGGAACTAACGCTGCGCGATACGTTACCAGGGCAGCCAGGTCTTCACAAACCCCTACAGATGCTCCCGTTGTCTATTCGAAGTGGGCAAAGTGCCTTCACGTTACACAATCATGGTCGTACACAAAAAGCCTCATCTGTTTACGTTTCCAGTTAAGCGACTTGGGCATCCGGGCTCATGACTATTTAACGACCCTACAGATGGCGTGCATCAGGCCTCCAGTCGCTGCGCTCCTATAGGGCTGGAGACCAGGAGGGAGAAAGAGCGGCCCTCGTCACTAACAGCGTCCGCACGGGACCCTCACAGCACATAAAACATAGACGGGGGCAATAGGCGAACGAGCAGGTACAAGGCTGGTAGCTCCACCTCGACGAACATGTTTTATTCATGGTAATGTGTAGCGCGGGGGTCATTAAGAGCATGCACGTGCATCGTCTCAGCCTTTCTGTGGCGCACGCAAGGAATGAGTAGCCTGGTCCGTTTGTTGTGGGATCAGCGAACAAAACAGGGTTGGAGCTTTATAGCTGAGGCACGGGTTAGTCATAGGTGTGTGTACTGTGGCTAGTTGCTTGTAAGAGCGAAAATGTGATCACGTAAAAACGTGCTGTGTTTGAGATATAGGCTCTGTCTGATTGTTGAGAGCTTGTTATCGGGCCAGATCTCTTGTTTGTGAAGAGAGAGCGGATTAGATGCTGTTTCCTTGTGTACTGTATCAGGTATGACCCCCACCATCGTGACTGTTAGATAGGGAGAGGAGTTATGTGTTGGTTTAACCATGGAATCTAAAACATGTCTCTTTTAAGATTAGGAAAATGTAAATGCGCACAAATACGACAGGAAAGCAACATTACGACCTTGGTTTAGCTCCCTTAAAATCTACTGTATATCGTATGGAGGTCTTATCAGATGTCCCACAAACCAGTGTTTATTGTAGATGGATGTTCAAGATTTCTCTTATTGAGATTCACGGTGGTCTCATTTTCTGTCAAAAACCCCAAAGGATTTGCCCTTGGAATTGGAATGTAAATGCGTGCAAAGAAATGGGACAAAATATTAGATTGTCAAGATGTCATACCAGTTTTACCATGGAAACAGCTCTAATTATAGCTACAGTGTTGACATTGTCCGGAAGTAAGTCCTGTACACTTCCAGGAGACAGGCTTTTCATTAGAATCTCATTGACTTTCTGGGAACTTTCAGAGAAAGCAAACAAAAAGGAGGACTAATCAATGTCTCTCTTTCACCCCTGAGGCCAGTGTCATTAATGGTATTGATAAACACTGACCCAACACATTAGACATAATGGGTCATTACTCCCTATCAAACAAATAATTAGGCTTCGTTTGATTCACATTAATGCTATTAACAATAGAGATGAGATGATATTTCTTTAGTTATTAATGATAATCGTATACATTACGATGAAATTATTGTAAAACATACTGAACAGATACTCTGAAGTAGGATTCGAAACACACAACACAAGCTGTCTTTTAATGTAAAGTGTTGTTTTAATTTTCATTTTCATTTCATTTGAGCAATTAATTATTGTCTGTGGACTAAGTGAGTTATGGTTTCAGGGAAAAACGTCTGAAAGTTTTGAGCATGTATGATTAGCTGTGATTAAAGCACTTTACTTTGTTCTGATGAGAAAAACAAAAGCTAGTTATTATCAAAGGGAAAAGAGGCCTACAGCTATGCCAGTAACTGTTAAATGTGCTTAGGCGAGCAGCTCTCTCCACCCCATGCAATCTGTTACAGGAGAAAACCCCGACTTCCTTTATTTCACTGACAATACTCACTCTGGTTTCCTCCGCAAGCAGGGAAACGGCCGCGTTCTTCAATTATTCAAACACATTTCCTGTAAGATAGGATCTCATTAAACATATAAAACAAACACACAATGATTAAATCCAGGAATACGGTACTATTATATACTCGTCTACAGCAACCTTCAAAATATACATTGTTAGATGAGACACTGTTAATTTAAAACCATTCTCAAGATCGTACCATGTATGGCATCATGAAAAACAAATATGTGGTCCTGTATCTGTTGGTACGAGCGGGAGAGCCCTACACTAACGTCCCTTGAGCTGAAAAGTAGGCTAAAGCTATTTCTAATGCACTCGCATTAACACATGAGTAACTGGGATGTAGATCAGGTTGAACACAGAGCTTGTGATTGCTTTGATTCTTGGTATCCAGCATGATTTACGAGTTGCTTTCCTTTGTTTTCCCTGGCGCTGCATTGATTTATTGCTCGTATAAAACCCCTATATCCAGTGATGTCACATCAAAATGCGACTATGTCCTCTGCTTGACAAATTGCAGGTCTGGAAACATTTCCAACACACACACACGGGGGGGGGGGGGGAAATTGGTGCAGGTTTGTAAGGTACGATTTTTGGTTACATAACAAATTCAAAATTCATGACAAGCACTGAATATATTTGATGGTCCTTGTTCTCAGCATTCGTTTCTGTGAACAAGGACTCCTCACCTCTCACAGAGTTCCACATGGAGCTTTCCCTGTTTCAAACACCATCCAGAGACTCAAGATAACATTGCACACCTCATTTATCCTCATCAGTGAGTCAAATACAAAATCTATCACCAAATTAATGTATTCATGATCATTTAATGTGGGATTGTATGAATCTAAACTGTTCTAAACAGTTTGTCACTGAGGTAATAAGACTGAAGACAATGATGTGTTGCGTGGGTATTATAATAATTCAATGTCAGAATAAACTGGCTACAAAGTCCGCCAAAACAAATTAAAATGACAGATCTTCACAAGCAAATGAGAAATCTTGTCATTTATGCTCCTGTTTTCCTCAGACTTTTCGCTTGAACAAACACGCAGATAGAGTGCGTGTTTTTTTGTCGTTTTTTTTTTACTGTATACAGGAGCTCAGTCTGTTGTGAACTTTCAACACACCCGGCCTGTCAGGAATTTACATTAAAAAAAGGAAAAAAGGATTAAATTGCAAACTTTGCAAATTACTCCACATCTCGGTTCAGCAGCTTGTACATTAGCATGTGAAGAGAATCATGGAGGGACCCGTCGAAGCAGTAGGGAAACACCCATTCTGCCAGAGATACTCACTTCATCACACCAGTGGCTTCAGAGATACTCACCTCATCACATCAGTGGCTTCATTATCGTAATTATTTTACTGTCGATCTGTTGGTACACTTGAACTGAAACAGTGCAACACATCTACGTTTTGGATGGATTTCAATTTTTCTTGGCAAGTGAGCTACTGTGTAGATGTTATTTAGTCTCTTTTTCCAACATACTTTAGCCTTCTTCTCTTGAAATGTTTTCCAAAGGTAGTTTATGTGCTTTAGCACCGTATATATGCCTGACAGAACTCTTACATATGCAATAGTACAATACTTAGTATAATTATTGTTATTATTAAAAAAAGTTACAAAAAAAGTAATAATAAAAAAAGTAAAAATACACACTTACATAATACACTTACCTTTCACTAAGAGTGAACTTCAGACGAAAGTGCTACTGGAACAGTTTTGTCGGAGTATAAAGTGGTTTATTTGTGTCATTATTAATATGTCTGGGCAAATATGTACCATACACACACACTCAGCTATGAACTCCTTTTGAACACTGAAGACATGAGATTCTGGTTGTCATGTTCCCACACTGTGTTGTCATTGCGATGTTCTCTTTGTACCAGGATGAAAATACCCTTCCGTTTCACAAACGGCACTGCATATTTAGTTAGGGTTCGCAACCTGGTGAAACACCGTAAGAGGGATGGATAGCACACTGCAATGACTCACAGCTGACAGTCTGTGCGCTGTCAACCTCCAGCCATGTCTTGTTTGAAGCAGCCATTTTCCTTCTGTCAACCTGCAAATCTCTTCTTACAGTAGTCACGTTGTGCTGCTACATTTAGAGCTTTAACTGAATCTGATGTTTTTTTTGTGCTCTGAATCTTTTCCCTCCATGACCTACATACTTATTCCAAAGAATAATAGCAAAGTGTGTCGCAGATTCCCCTGTGAGAGATGTGACACTGTTTACAAAATCGCTTTGAATAATTAATTAAAACACAGCAGAGATCTCAATTAAAGCTGTCATATCTCTTAAATGGGCTGCAGAAACTTGTGTCTGAGTGGATGACTCAGTCCTGGGCCCGGCCATCTAAACTCAGCTCTCTTTGCATCCTTTGACTTATGTAAATACAGGACACAGAATATCATATATTTATATGTCGTATGTATACAATAGTTTTGGTGGTTTGTCTGAAATTAGAAGCCAGTATATTACACTACCGAATCTTCTCAACATCTTCAGGGAGAGACTAACTTGAGCTTTGATGTCTGTGTCCACCAGGCTGCATCTGAAAGTGCGCTGTAATTTCTGTCAGACTCGATGGACTCCTCTGCATAGTGCCACAGCGCAGGATGCTAATGCTAACCAGGGCCCACACCCTGTCACTTGTTTACAGTCGTGTGGCTCTTTGTCGCCCGGTGGTGAGACTAGCTCTTTCAAAATCAACCAGGTTTAGGTTCATAAATCATTTACCTTTCCTGGTTTCTGGGAACTTTCCGGGCTTCTGAGAGTGTACTGTAACGAAAATCAAAAGCATGAAAAACGTCTCCCGAAACATGAGCAGGGATGTATGATGGAGTATTGACTTTCCTTGATTGGTAAAAGCAATCCAACATATGACCCAAAAAATGGAGGCAGTCCACCGCCCGAGGCTAAATTAAACACAAGCCAACAACACCGGAGCCAAGACATATGAGACAAAAATACAAATGAAATTCTACACAACTATACTGGAGAAGTTAGACAAGCGAGATACAAATGCAACACAACCACACGAGTAGTTGGACAAGTGTGATAGGGTTGAAGCGGTCTGGAGAGAGACCTGTGAGGCAGAAGTATTCAGTGTTCCCTACCACCACGGCTAGTCCTTCATTATGAATAAGCATCCATGTTTTATTTCAGATAACTACTTTAAAAGGCATCCAAACAAGCTCGATGTTTTTGGTGTTTCATGAAAATGTTACCACAGCGATGCGGAGGGTTTGATGGACTCGTTCTGTTTTCAAAGTGGATCACGTTTTTAAGTTTACAACACTGCTCAGTCCTGGTATGTAGCTCAGAGATGTTTCTGTCTCCTATTTCCGCTCAGTCATGCCAAGATGCCACTGAGTTGGATAGCTTTGTCAAGTTTGGAAAGCGTTTTGCTGTACCAACTTTGCAAAGCAGTTTCCTGTCTCAATGCTTCAGTTAATAGGGTTTTAACAGAATATAAAGACAGAAACCATTACACACTGATCTTACACAGTTTGAGCACCAGTTAGACAGAACTTTGACCTTCTACTAATGAAGTCACATTAAGTTGAGTTTATACTTTACACTGTCGTTCTGATGTTCAGATTGGAACCTACTATAAAATTGTGTTTTTTCTCAATAAATTTCTAAATAAATGTCCTATGCGATGTTTAAAAGTGCCGATAGTCGGCAAACACAACAGGAAACGGAAAAACGAATTGCATAATTCTAAGGAATTATGCAAGAATTTGTAAGCGAAAAAAACACAAAAGGAATGACAACCTGTGGAAAGGAACGACAACCATTGAAAAGACGAAAAGAGAGAGAGAGACGGAAAAAAGGTTTTAGGGAAATGTGCCAAAGCTTGGGGCCTCTAAAGGCTGTGTAGCTGGAGAGTGTCTGAAGACCAAAGGCTGCAAGGCTGAGGAAGAAGATGGGGGGGGCCGTTACGTTGACACTGAGTGAAAAAAAACAGGAAACTCACAAGCTGATTAGCATGAGGGAAGGAAAGCCTGTCTGGACACAAAATGGAGGCAAAACTTGCAAAGTAAGCAAGAGTTTTCTTCAACGAACCTCTTAAACGTACCTTACCCCTACCCTGTAGCTGCAGAGGGAGGCGTGTAGCCTTTCACCGAGTGAATGCTTCCATTGAACCATCCCCTCATGTATCCCATTCGAATAACACCTCAAGTATTGAAAGCCCTGTTGAAGCCCTGTTGAAGCTATATAGTATGTGTGTGTATGTAAACTGTCTAACCTGGAGTTTTATATAAACGCAGGAAGGCTTATCCAAAGCAAGAGTTTTACAAAGCAGAATGTTTCTGCCAAGTGAACCACCTGATGTCAGCCTGTACAGGATATGAGAGCTGCACATCCTGAACCTGCAGAGGCTGGGCCTCACCTCTCTGTCCTCCAGCCTGGGGGGGGGGGGGGGGGATGGGGAGGGAGGATGGGGGAGGGAGGATTGTACACTGAATCCAGGTCACTGTTGAGACAGGCCCCAGTCTGTCTGTGTGATGCTCATAAAGTGTGTGTGTGTGTTCGTTTGTGCAGATGCTGGTTGTCTATGTGGGAGTCTGTGTGTGTGTTTTTGTGCAGAGGCTTGTGGTTTGTGTGTGTGTCTGTGTAAATTATTAGCAGTGGTCGCATTCATGCGGATGTGTGTGTATGTATTTTTGTGCGAGGCTTGTGGTGTGTACATAATGAGCAGTGCGTACATGCGGATGTAGTGAGGCTGTGTGCAGGCTGGTGCACAGTATGGATCTATGTGCACAGTGGTGATTTAGCTGCCCTCAGCAGTCTTTGTCTTCAGGGAAAAGCTAAATGTGTATGTGTGTGTGTGTGGGAGATAGTTCAAGCCACAGTGTAATGTTGACCTTGGCTTACTCAGAGATCCTCTCCAGCAGCACTGCCTCCAGACCTCCTTCACCACACCATCCACCCTCTCTACACCCTCTCTACACCCACTATCCTCTCTACCCCCAACAACCCACCCCTCAACTGCCACACTGGGGGGTAGGAGCCAGCAGCAGGAGGTGCACCACCTTTCTCCCTCCCCACCAGAGCTCACCAGTCTGTCATTAACCCCAGCAGACGGCTTGTTTCAGGGGGAAAGGTATTGTAGACGCACAGGAAAAACTGTAAATCCAGTCATTAGGAGAGTTTTATGCCAGAGTCATCCCAATCCATTTGCCTTTCCCTGTTATACGGATTTCTGCTGGCTCATAACTTTGTTGGCGAACGATGCGATGGAGCTCGCATTATCATACCACAGAGCTGTCAAAGTGGCGCTCTGTTAAAGGGAGAGGCTGACTTTAGCTTTTCAGTTCTTCCCCCTTCATTTCAAAGGCAGTTCGCTAAAAGAGAGAGCTTTGGTCCCATATGATGAGGACTGCACCAGTAGCTGCACCACTGTCATTTATCAACATGGTTTACCATTAATGAGAGCAAAGCTACCCGTGACTCCTTCAGATGAACGGAAAGTCTGCCGTGGTGGAAATGACGAGGAGACAGTTAGTCTCCAGATAAAAGGGTTTTGCTCGTAGATATTTTGCTGTTGGTCTTGATCGTTTGTCATAAATGGATGACATAGTGTTTAGTCCAACAGGTCTATGGGGATGGCATGGCAATGAAAAACAAATTCAAACTAACAAAAAATGTATCAAGCTGGTTTTGGATAAATATCGCAGTGACTACGATAAAATAAATGGTAAATTAAAGTCAACACCCACCATTATTTTCCAAATTAAGATTATTTAGTTTATGACTTCTGTTTAATTCTATGAAAGGATATTTTATTTCATAAAGATATGGTTTCATGGTGTGGATGTGACAACAGTCAACTTTAATCCATGCAAGCAGGAATCTTGGAATATTGCAACTCACAAAAAACACTTACCTACAGTAATGATGTTCTTGTTTAGGGCAATAATCCGCTTTTACAATGTTAGATCTTTTGTCAAGCCAAGATTGTAAATCGTTGTACAATTACAGCATGAGACTGAGTTCTTAATCTGTTCATTGTTAGTTTATTATTTATTATATTTCCCTGACAAGCGGAGCAGTTTAGATGGTTACCTGCATGAACAGGATTAGGTCTGACAGAACATGTCCAGGTAACTGACACTAATGTTTGCTTCTACCTACTTATGACTTTAACCATTAATGACATTACTTCCAATTTTTCTGTGTTTCAGATTAACTGTTCTGTTCCCTCATTCTCTGTTCGTGGAAAAAAGAACCATGTCGTCTCTTTTGAAATGGTAAGTTGCCCTATTATGTCACTGTTCACTGAGGGCATGTTCATTTTGTCCTCGAAGTGCAAGTGTAAATTCATGCAAATATGAGTTGTTAGTTTTGAATATTCATCCTTAACATCATACCCTTATGAAAATACACTAGAGAAAATAGGTTCTGAGACAAAACACATCAAAAAGGAAGATTTTTTTTCTTCTGGGAAATGTATTTTTCACTTCTTAGCACAGATTAAAGGAAAAATGTTAGTCGAAGTTGATTAAAACCAACTTCAATCTGCTCTCTTTGCCTCTCCACTCTTGTTCATCTCTACTTGTTATTGGCAACCCCAAAAAAAGTAATTTCAACAAGCTGAGAACTGACATGTTGAAAAGCCTGGCTGCCATTCCCCTTTCAGGTTGATATACATTTTCTAATATTTTGTAGTTGACAAATATGCACTTGCATCCTATGAATGGGAAATAGTCAAAATAATAGAAATAGGAACCATAACTGCCAGTTGGGGTTGGTTAAAGAAGGATCAAGGTGGAAAATCTGAATGCTTTCTTAACGTTTCTTACACAAAAGCTTCTTAATTTGGCTGTTAACTGCATTAACATTAACGAGGGGAAACCATGATTACTGTGCGTCAAAGTATCTGATACTTCAGTCCTGTCTGTCCAGCAAACAGACATCTATCACTTCAGTTTCCCAAAGGTTGCAGATCTAGCCTGGCTTTGCTTCAATCTATCGTTTTACTTCCAGGAACCACAGAAACAAAAATGTCTGGCTTTGTTTTCTGACAAAACATCCATCCCAGTTTGGTGGGTCTGTTGTTTGTCTGCAGTCTTAAATAGGAGCCGTGGTTATTGGGCACCAGAGGGTGAAGCATGGGCAGGCCCCTGGGCGACTGAGGCCTCAGGATTCGGAATCAGGGTCATTAAAACCCAGTCCTACACAAATCCCTCACACTGTCGGTAACACAATAACAACTGCTCTGGCCTGTTTTTCCATGTGTAAAGACACAGTGCTGGCTGTGACAAATTAATATTATTGCAATTGACTGCCTTCTGTACTGTTCAGTACTGCATTTGAGCAATACAGAGTATGTTAAATGAAAGGATATTTCACATTTGGTATAGCATATGGGCAATACATTGTGATGCCTGTGCTAATACCTCTTCAGTTATTATATATTTATTTTACTTTATTTATTATAAAAATGACAGTACAGTTTTGCATGTTTTGACTTTGACTGCATTGGGGAGCTACGTTATCTTCATAGCAAAGACAGCTAATTAAACACAGCAGCATAAATCACAATTTCTCAGTACAGCTTCTGTGCTAAACTCTGCCAGTGCATAAATGGAACTCTGCATTAGGGTTTGGAACACAAGCTTACAAGGGACATTCAAATCATCCACACACCAAAGTCCTTACACACCGACAGTAGTTACAACCAGAAAGCCACGGTTACAACAACATTTATCTCCATCTTCATGTCTTAAAGTATAACACTGAGAGAGAATAGCCAGAAGAATAGGTCTAACTGATATCATAAAGGATGTCCTTATGTTCTGGGGGATTACTGTCCAACACAAACACTCTTGAACAGTGCCAGACATGCATCTGCAATGCACACTATACAGTATCTATAGTTCCCTTCTCCTCAAGACTGTTGGGTGCATTCCTTCAGGTATTGTAAACTATAGAGATTAGATATTTTCTTGCTCAGTCATGCTTGGTTTTCTGCATTTCCCCTTGTCACTCCTTGTTATTTTTAAGCTTCATATCTTGTGTTCAGTGAGGGGATGTTGGGAGGCAAAGCCCAAACGAATCCACCAAACAATCATCGGTGTTTGGTGTCCGAGTCCCGGCTAAATCCTCTGAAGGGGTCTGAACATGTGGATGTTAATCTCTGAAGTAGTTCAGGAGCAGCTCTCCTCACTCTCATCAGAACACACTCTGACACTTGCAATATCCCCCATAATTCCCTCTCTTTCTTCTCCTCCGACAAAGACGTTCTGGATGGCCTTTTTTAAAAAGCTTCTTAACACCTTTGAAGAAGGGGTAAATAAAGTCAGACACTGCGCCCGAGATTCTTTATTTTTGCATCAACTATACACTGTGTGTTAATACTTCAGATAAGTGACAAATGCAGTCTGTCTCCGGTTTCCCAGCAATAGGAGTGCACTTTGCACTACCACTCAAAGAGGAAGGTTTAGGGTTGTTTTGAAGAGCAGTGCTCAGACATTGAGTTTTCATAAATACGACAAAACATCCCCTATTATTAGTACATAAGAATATGCTTTTTGGTGTTTTACACATGACATGTTGTTTTATTATAGAGTTAAGCAGACAACATTAAAAGCTTAATCCACCAACCAAGTGCAATGTTTATTTTTTCTGATTCTATTTAGCCCAATACATTTTCTAGTACTGAACTTGAACCTCACAAACCAAACACGCTTTCCAACGATAAACGTACCCAATGGAATTCAATGGGTAAAGCATTCGATTGGGTCACAAGTTCAAAGCTTTTTTGTTTGTTGATAAGAGCTATTTAGCTGTAGCTATTTAGATTGTGGAAACACAAGAAAAACAATTGTAAAGTGTCAGTAACTGTAGTACAGTAAACAGATTTGGAGAGAGATACCACCCACCAACTAAACCTTTTTGTGGACTCTAGAATTTCATTTGATGCATTTTCTTTCCCCAGAACCATAGGTCAACAGTCAAACACCCTCAGTTAAAATGCAATGTTGAAACTAATCATGAAATGAGCTGCTTTAATTGCTAAATATAAAATCAATTTATGAGACTGGACCCAAATGAACGTAGCTCAGATTTCATGAGTCGATAAAAATGAACTGCAAAAGCAAAGCCATCTGTTCTGCCAAATGGCACATCTTCTTTCGCTGTGTGCAACAACTCCAAATAAATGAGTACCACATAAAAGCAATGGCCTACAGCTTAATCTCTTAGATCCATAGTACAACACGTGTACAGAATGTTACGTCAACAACTTTGTCATTTCAAATCAAACACGATACTTTGGACTTCCATCATTTACAGCCAAGGACAAACTATCCAAATCCACAAATTGTCTTTTGGTGCAAATTCGTACGTATTTAATTAGAAGTCATAAATATATTATGGTCTTGACTTTGCATACAAATTTTTTACAAATTTGTGCTAGCAAATGCCATTTTATATAAAACTAGAGAGGGTACAATTTCTGGGGAAATTGTGGGGTGTGCTCCTGTATTTTTATACGCTCTTCGACTGGTTAACTCCTGCGATTCCCACACAGCAGAAGTGTAGTAGTTAGCTAGCTCTACAATTTACCGGGGCTAGGTCTGAATCTAGGAGCAAAACGGAGCACAGCTGCCAGCTCTAGGTATATGCAGGTAGTAACGCTAGTGCTAAATAAGTATTTAGCTGAGTGATGACGCTGGGTAAGTATTGCTCGTGAGACTGCTCACCAAAAGAGCGAAGTAGCCTCAACTTTCCTAGACTTTTAGCTACGGTACTAATGCTGATAGCTCGCTGATATCGCTGTCTGTCTTACTAGAACGTAGTTTAATGTGTGTTGACGTTGTGACGTTTAGGCTAGCACTGATTTTCCTTGCGCCACGCAAGGCACTTTTTGCCACAAAAACGTAATTCAAGCCTAAAACGTCAAACGGAACGTTCGCGCGAATACAAGCAACTCACTCGGGACCAAGACGAACATTTTGACACCGACGTTGTCTATGTAGAGCAAATATTTAAGTTTTTTTTAGGGGTTGGAAAATAATAATAATAAATAATAAATATATATGTGAGAGAACAATGGTAGTGCTCGCTAAAGGCGTGAGCACACCCAATAATAAGAACCAATTTCCTGATTTCAATAGAAATTAAGTGCTCTTGGATTGTCTTCTTGGTTCTGTATGAGGAGATAATGAAGGAGGAGATAATGGAGGAGATAATGGATGAGGAGATAATGGAGGAGGAGATAATGGAGGAGGAGATAATGAAGGAGGAGACAATGAAGGAGGAGATAATGAAGGAGGAGATAATGGAGGAGGAGATAATGGAGGAGGAGATAATGAAGGAGAAGATAATGAAGGAGGAGATAATGGAGGAGGAGATAATGAAGGAGGAGATAATGAAGGAGGAGATAATGGAGGAGGAAGTAATTGATTCAGCTTGTTGATTTCCCACTGGTACTTTGACACTGTAATGAATTTAGAGGGAAACAGAGGAGGTAAACTCAGTGTGGACACAGGATTCTTGTGTATTTTTACATTTTGACACTCCAGACTAAAATAACAGGTGCAATTACTTTTTCAAACACATTTGCTGTTAAAGATTAGGTGAAGAGTTCTTAGTGATGATTGGATAGGTTTAAAACCAGTAAAATGTCTTCTATAATGCATTCAAAGTATGTCACTTTAGATAAAAGCCAAGTCTACAGCAGGAGTCCAATGTAAATGTAATGTCTATATAATGCCCTTATTCTTTCACAGTTCCAGCTCTCTCCCTTTCCATCTCTTTCTCCTACTTTCCCCTCTCTCCTCTTTTCTACCTGTCTAATCTCTCTTCTTCTCTCTTCCGCCCTGTCAGAGTAGCCTCTCCCCTCCCCTCCCCTCTCCTCTCCTCTCCTCTACTCCCCTCCCCTCCCCTCTCCTCCTCTCCTCTCCCTCTCCTCTCCTCCCCTCTCCTCCACTCACTCTAACTAGCTCAGGCAGGCGCCATGCATTTTTCAGAATGCTTTTCCTCCACCCAATTAGGGAACATTACTTGGAGAAGTTCCCACATGCATGTGTGAGTCGTGCCTCGGTGCTGCGGTGGACAGCCGGGTGGGATAATGGAGTCTGGGAGACAGTGTTGAGGAGAGTGACAAACACCAGTACCCCCCCTGCATCAAGCCCCCCATTACAGGGCTTCCAGCACACCCTGGCATTAACACCAAGCCACCCTGCCCCCAAGGGTCTAAGGATAGAGCAAAAAATACAGGTCTCTCTTTCTTCCGTTGATTATTTTGGGGTTGTGAGTGAAATCATTTTCAGATAGCGTTTAGCGATTATTTCATTTCCATTTATTCATTACTTTGGTTTCCAAATAATTAGCATGCAGTCCTTCGTTCCTGAATGGGAAAGGATGTTTGAGAAGGACTCCTAACCCTCACCATCTAAATATCTAATAAACAGAACTCGGAATTATGTTTTACAGCAGGGCGTTCACCCAAAATGATTAATTTTCTTACTCTAATACAGTAGGTCACTTATCATTAAAACCCTCTCAGATCTGTTTAGCACAAGCCCTATCAGGCCGGATACAATTTGTGTTTCAATGCCCTGTGCGCTGCAAAGTATTGCAAATTTTGACCTCATTATTATAAATCACGCTATCTCCCCAGGAAAAGGCACAACACAATATATTCCATCTGTATGTTTCATTCTTGCATGATTCAGTATTTATCATCAGTTCCTACTAACACTGACTTGACGCACAGAGAGAAAGCGATGATCAAATCGCACTTTGCCTTGGTGCTAGTTAGTTTATGTGCTTGCATCTCAAAATCAAAGCATTTGCACCTGTTACTGTGCAATGCTTTGGTTTGAAAATACATTTGCCGTTGGTGTTTTTCCAACACGAAAACATATCATTTCAAATTATTGCAATTCACCAATAAAGCACACATAGCCTTGTTCCATGATAAAAACAGATTGTGTCACACTATCAGTGTTCTCTTGAGATAAGGCCTTCTATATTCCTTCTGTGAATGACTGGATGTTTTAATAGGATGAGTGTCCGCCTGTTCTTTTACTGTCAAAGGCTATGAGGATATCTATGTCTCTGGGGCATCATTCCAGTTCTCCTTGTGCAAGAGTCTGGCAATGGCCCTTCTAGCCGCTCGTAATTGAACAGTAAATCTTTCTAGAGTTTTCTTTTTCTCTTCTCCCAACTCTTTCTCTCGTTTTTTTCTCTCTTCCTTTCTCTCGCTCTCTTTCCCCCCCTCCCTCTCTCCTCACTCTCTCTCTCCCCCCACTCTCTCTCTCCCTCTCTCTCTCTCTCCCCCCACTCTCTCTCTCCTCTCTCTCCTCACTCTCTCTCGCTCACTCCTTGATACAATGAACAGAGGAATCCTCTGTTTGCCCGGCTCTGTTTGTTAATAAAACAAGAAGTCTTCTCTCTGTTGTATTTGTTCTTCTTAAGCGTTCTGTGGGTCCAAGCCCCAGACAGGAATGTGACCTATGTGTGCCTGTCGTATGTGATCCTTCACATACGACAGGCACAATCTGGCTCATTTCAAGAACCAGCAGCTGCAGGGTATCTCATTCTGAAAGCTACAATGAAAGCCATCATTTGCACTCACACTCACCTGGTCTCTCGACAGAGAGGAACTCACTGATTGACCTGTAAAGCTTTATTAAATTGCTTGTTAATTGCATAGCTCCGCGAGGACCCCAGGGTGGGATCCCCATCTGGCCAGATGTAGAGGGAGGCCGGGGTCTCCCCCTCGCCTTGGCCCCCCCTCTCAGGGACGGTGTTGTTGAAAGCGATCATTGTTCTCGTCTGTGAATGCTGGCTGTCCTGGTGCGAGCAGACGGGAGCTTCTGTGGCGTGTTGTTCCCTCCACCACGCTGCAGACGACACGCGGCAGGAAGGTGGGCGTTACCACCGCAACCATCCAAGAGCATGAGGAGGGTCGACCGGGGGTCGGTCGTCATGGAAACATCAACTCCAATCGAGCACCCGAACGAAGTGGGGTTGATGGAGGGGGGGGGGGGGTACGAGGGGGGGGTACGAGGGGGGTGGAGAGAAAGGGTGAGAGACGGAACGGTGGGGGAGAGACAGGGAGAGAGAAGAGGAGGGAGAAGAGGAGGGAGAGACAGAGAGAGAGAAGAGGAGGGAGAGAGAAGAGGAGGGAGAGACAGGGAGAAAGAAGAGGAGGGAGAGAGACGGTGAGAGAGGATAAGAGAGGATGAGAGAGAGAGAGAGAGAGAGAGATGGCGACCGTGGATGTAAGTTGTGTAAAGGGGGCTGATCCAAGGACAGAGGAAGGAGATGACATCTCTGAGAGGCTGGATGAAAGTCAGGTCAACGGTAACAGGCAGGGTTTCAAGTACCTGCTCCAAATGGGCCGAGCTAATCAATATTGACAAGGGTTTCAAAAGACAGGGAATTCATGTTTCAAAATGATCAAATCGCCATGCCTCGACTGGGATCCTCCTGACTCTGAGTCTGGCTCTGACCATCTCTAAAGGACGGCCGCAGCAAAGTTTCTCCTTTGAAAGACTCGCTTGTTTTCGCACGTCCCAGATGGACGCTGCTGTCCCGTGTCAAGACAAACAGCCCCGCTCGAGATAGCGGACGTCTTCATAATAGGAAAAGGTTTTATATTTTTGGCGAACAGTATACGACTTGCACTCAATGAAGAGTGAGGCCTTCAATTTGACTTAGAGACAGGTTTAATGCAGCCCGGGGCAACAGGCAAAATGGTTGCAATAAGATTTAGACAGCCATGCCCTGAGTTGTAATCTGCAGGAAGAAAACAAGCCTTTCATCAAAGTGGATTTACGGTGTTTGCCCTGTGCTCCACATCCCCTTGTTAAAGGAAAACTTCCAGGAGAAAAGAACAGTGAAGAAAGCCAGTGTGGTTCTGTTGGGTGGATTGAAAGCTGAGGGATTGGTCAGAAGCTGTACTGTATTAAAGCTATACACGGTCATCAGCTTTAAGCTGCTCAGACAATGTTTTGCAAAAATATGAAAAAGTGCACGTTCAAAGTAAACTGAATTGAAATATTTTGGTACTCCACCACCGTTCCCTCTCCTTTCCCCATCTGTAGGAGGGTCTCTCTCTCTCTCTGTCTCTCTCTCTCTCTCTCCCCCCCCTCTCTCTCTCTCTCTCTCTCTCTCTCTCTCTCTCTCTCAACACACCAGCTCATCATGCCCTCCCCTGTGTCCCACCCACCTGCCATGTTCCTTCTAGTCATTTAGCAGACGCTCTTATCCAGAGCGACTTACAGTAAGTACAGGGACATTCCCCCCGAGGCAAGTAGGGCGAAGTGCCTTGCCCAAGGACACCGTCATTTGGCACGGCCGGGGAATCGAACTGGCAACCTTCAGATTACTAGCCCGACTCCCTCACCGCTCAGCCACCTGACTCCCCTTCTTCCTCCTGTGAGGAGCACTTCAGCTGCGTGGTGGAGGCGTGGCGTCGCCAGGCTGTCTGGGAGCTCAGCGGCAGCACCAGCGTGGCTCCACGGGCGGCAGGTGCCGGGCAACGAGGGGATCCTCTCCGTGACGCGCAGCTGCAGAAGGCACCAGAATACCTTATTCGGGAGGGAGGAAGGGAGGAAGGGAGGAAGGGAGAGAGTCAAGTGGAATCCTAAATGCTTAAAAGGCTTTGATCCCTTATGTATCTAGTGCGTTTCGTAATGATTATACTGCATGCTTGTGATACTTTGGATGTTAGTGTACTATCTTACAGCACATTCACACAGTATACATGCATATAGTATATATCACAAACACAAAATATAATATATCACATTTTTATAATGCTGCTCCACCTTACTGCGTAGGTATTTTCGGGGTAATGCTTAAAGCAGAGTGGTCGGGTAAGGTGGATTGCATCCACTCAAAACTAACATGAAAATTAAACTTAGAGTTAGCTGTAGTGTTTCCAGGTGCTAGTTATCAGGATGCAGTGTTGTGTCATTAGAGAGCTGACTACTAGTGTCCAGTGTGAAAGACGGGCAAGTTGCCGCCACACTACAAGTGAGTAACTAGACAGTCAACTCAGCGATGTCTGACAACGTCTCACTTCAATTGACGAAATCACGTCTCGTATCAATTTATCTATCTGATTTATTCAAAAGTGAGTAGTTTAACCTTTTCAGTTTCATACCGCATCAGTTCCAGTTCCAGGGGCACAGACACTCACAGGGAAAATTGATAGATTGTGACCCATCTGTCACAAGCAATCTTTGATCGTTTTATCAGAGACTCATTGAGCTACATCTGAGTCGTCTTCTTTTCTCTCGTGGTTAATTTGTCGTTGTGGTAAATGAGTATTTTTGTTGGCAGTGAGGAGAATTTGATGAGGAAGTCTGCTTCTGAGGTTTGACTGACAGGGCAATGCTCCAGGAGAGAGGCTAGGAAATGATCTGAATATTTGACACGATAAGAAGGAACTCATTCTGTACTTGGTGTAACTCCACAGAATGTCTTCATCTGAAGGGACAGGAGAGGAAGAACTCATTTAGCGGTGTTGAAGTTGAAGGAAATTCCAGAGGAATGGTCTATTGATATTACTGACAGACTTATCAAGAGCAACACATTTGAAGAGAGTAACTTCCTATCGTATACTTGCTTAGCCTAAAATGAAACTCTGAGTTCTGTAAGGGGCATACTTGCTCTACAGAGGGTTGGTAAACAGGAAGGTAGTTCGGTGGCTTCAGCAGAGAAGTGTGTGTGTGTGTTTGGAGCCAGTGTGTAACCTTCAGTTCTCAGCAGGAGAAGCTGTTGTGTAGCTACTTCTAGAGCACAGCATTATGTTTTATTTAGCAAAACTCCACATAATTTAAAGGATTTTTTTTTTCTGTTTTCAGACCTAAACTTTACCCACAGCGTTTTGTATGGGTGCCTGAATGGAAGGCAGTTCGCTTCTGCATTTTGCTTCTTCGGACATGCTCCTTGTCGTTCGTTAATCAATAATGTAAATGTGAAAATTCAGCATCATGGATACATTTAGATTTTATGTCATCGTGGATTGTCAGAGTAGTTGTGCAGGCGCTGTGGACGTAACCGTGGTTATAGAAACACTTCTGAGGTAACTTGATGCCTGTGAGATTGGATTTAAACATTCAACAATAAAGAACTAGATTGAGTCTGGAGCAATGAGCACTGGCGCCATGATGTATCTCTCATGTCTACTACCCAGCCTCTAAACCAGCTCCCCCTAAATGGTCTCTCCTGTCAAACCCCCAGCCTCTAAATAATCTCTCTCCATGTCTACCCTTCAGCCTCTAAACCATCTCTCCATGTCTAATTTCCCAGCTTATTGATGTATTTAAGTGAGCTGCACATGGCCTCCAGCAGGAGGGTGTTTTATAGATCACCAGCAGGGTGTTAGGACACTCTCAGACTGGTGGGCCTCAACCACGTCACGGCTCCATAAATATTCCGGCCGGATAAGGCTTTGTCATTTCTGTAAGTGAATTTGGAACGTAAATTCTCCGTCAGCAATAAAGCATGTTCACCGCTTTAAACAGTGATCCCGAGGTGGAACTTGCAGACTCATTGAACTGATGGCAGAAAGAACCAAGTTTCTATACTATTTGAAACTACGTTGGCACGCCGGACACACACACACACGCAGCAATGTCAATTTGAACTTCCCGTGTACGAAAAGAACGATAATTAGACAAAACTGTAAAAATGTGCGCGTGTGTGGGGGGTGTATTGCATTTGTTCTTCTTTAAAATGATTCCCCAGCTGTATCATAATTCACATATTTGCTTTATATGTCTGCATTCCTTTGATCTTTTCCAATTTTCCAATTGCAAGGTCAGCAAGATTATTACAAGGAAATAAATAACATAGATAATCCTAACAAAGGACAGGATTGTTAAAAAAAAGTTGAGAAACTCACCTACAGAGTTTTGAAAAAGGAAGAAAGTTCTATGTAGCCTAAATGTGTGAAGATATGTGATGATGCCACTGGACGTCAACAAATTATAGAAAAAAACGAGAGCCCCAACTGAATATCAATTTAAGCACTTCAGACTTTAAACCAATAGGTTTGTGGGAGACATTATTACAGAAAGACTGCTACTCGTTAATAATGCGATGCAGCCTTAGTTGAACCCGCTCATCACAAGGTTCTGAAATTAGCTCTATAATTTCCACTTGCATATTTTCCGTCATTTATGCCACGTTAATGAGCAAACTGTTCCTGTTCCACACCTATGTTTGTTGATATTTATCTCCTCGGTAGTACGAAGTGAATAATAAAACCATTAATTAGTTTGTCACACAGACAGACTCCAATTAAAAGTAAATGTTTGGGGCTCATTTTCCGACAGTGTCATCATAAGGTCTCGCGATCACGGAAATGGCATTGTTAGGTAAATTGCCTGATATGCACTGATCAAATAAAGCCTTCTTAGAACAGACATTTCTCAAGATACATTGTCAGTCATGTCAGTTAATTAATATGTAACATGGTTGGATCATCAGACCTTGAGCCTTTCAGTTCTGGGTTTCCTCAGATACCTCACAGTAATAAGCCATACAAATGTGTGGCAAAAAAAGAAGTTGCCAAACAAATTTAAAATACAAATGGTGGATGAAGACACTTTACATTAAGGTTACATGAACTACCATGTAACTACATTGCAATACCTACAGTTAGCAGTTCCTACCTGAATGCCATGTCACCAACTCTGCAGTGTAACCACACATTTCTCTCTAGGTCATTAGAGTAAGCATAGCCCGTCTTGTCTCTGTCAAGTTTCAATAAACAGAGTTAATTTAAATCAATAAGTAGAGTAAAACACTCCTAAAATGGTGGACTGGGCCACGGATTGAAAGGAATGAGGAGGGAGGGGAAAGAATCTATAGATTTCTGCCCCCTTGTTGGAAGAACTGAGGCATAGCCCCATTGGGGTTCAGTCACTCTCCCTATTGATTGCAAGAGCTGTAATTTGCTTTTGTCCAAAAGTAAGCTTTTCACCCCATTAGGCTCTGCTTATTGTCCCGGACAGAGGGGGGGTTTGGGGGGGTTCATTAACACCTGTCCGGCCGTCATCCTCAGAGAGAGGGGGGCGCAGAGCACACACCCCACCATCGCTATGGAAACCTGGCTCATGATTGGCATGATTGTCCGCCGGTTGACACGCTGCTGGTTGGACGTTGGGACATGTTGAGCATGTCCAGGAGCTGAAGGCCAGACAGTCAGCCAGTCAGCCAGTCAGCCAGCCAGTCAGCTAGCAGCCAGCCAGCCAGGAGCCAGCGTGACAAACAAGCTGGTCATTACTGGATGGATTATTGCCCTGGACAATGAAACACTGCAATGCATTAAGTCTTTGGCAAAAGACAAAATCTTTGGCTGGTTAGACACACTGTAAGTACTGAAACGCGAGCCCTGCTGGGTAAACTCTCCGAGCCCGCTAAGCCCACCATGTTTGATGTCGCTGTCAAAATATTACGGTTTCTCAAACCCACAGAGAAAATTAAAACAGAACACAGATACACAGGGGAAGACATTAAGGAACTCATCCAGATGTGCCTAGCTCAGAGTATCGTCCTGCAATTGGATGAAGCTCAAAGTAGCTTAAGAAGATCTTGAAGAAAAGGTCAAGCTTATGAGATTACCGTTTTATAGAGTTCCCTGTTTTATATGTGCAGAATTTTTATTCAAGCAAACTAAGAAGAAATGTTTAGGGTTTAGCAGTTGTACTGCAGTCTAGTTGTATCCTGCCTATCGTGGTTAATGGATTTATGTCGCAGCAATGCTGCGACAAATTGAATCACAAATTAAGATAACTGTCAACCTCACACGCAAATGATTTGTCTATTCTCACCCGTACACAACATCCACGTTTGGAAACGAGCATGGAGTTTAGCTCATTTGGACGGGCAGTCTCTGTTTTCCTGGAAAGCTGAAGAACTTGGATCAGTCTGCAGTTAGCAGCCTCCTCTTATTGATCTGAGATGAAGCGCCACATTTGGTTTTGAGGATTCAATCCAGTATTGAGCCTCAGTGTCTCTGTCACTGAACCAAGACCAGAGGACCTTTGAAAATGTCTGTAAAGTAGGGCAACACTATTGTTTTCATTCACAGCGAGAGAGACAGAGAAGGTGAGAGACAGTCAAAATTCTGTGAAGACTGCAACATACAATGTCACAGTCTTTTTTAAGATTAAGGATGCAAAGCGGTTGGTCTTCCATTTGATGTTAATAATCAAAGAGAGCAAAGGAAGGATTTAAGGTATTTCATAACGTATTCATGTCCTCATTTAGCATTTAAGGTGTCATAACTACTTGTGTGTGGTGTGCTGGAGATGGATACACACACAAGTAGAAGAAAAACGTTTTTATGACTCCAGGTCATATGAAATAATTCATACTAAATGTCTATCAGTCAGTTGTGGCATAATTCTTTCTGAAATGCCAGCCCATCCTACACGTGTTCCTCGCATTACTAACATGGATCCGTCCTCCTGCATCCATCACAGATTGATTCAGTTCTCCCCGTCTCTCCCAGGCTGGCAGGGATCTCGAGGCGAGATAGCAAAGGCAACGACAACATTAGAACAACTCGCTCTAAAGGCCACTCTCTGACAAATGAAAACGGAACGCGAGGAAATCCACCCCAATCGGCCCGAGATGGGCTTCACTCCCCTGCGCACCAGCCGTTAGCAGACCGAGACCGGCGCGGGCGACAGGAAGGCGAGCCTCTCTGTTTTCCGACCTGCCTCATCCCACGGCCGTTCACACAAATCAGAGTGACACGGGGGCCGAGTCGGTAAACAGTTGATGGAGAGTCAAGGGGACCCAACCACTCACTCAGCGCCCGCCTCATTCCGTCCGAGCGGGCGAGCTTCTGCTAGGTACGCCGTGGGGGCTCATCACTCTGTTCACAGGGCTGTTACCAAAAGTCAGGACGTAGCTGGAAAACCAAAACGTTGACCTTGCCTCTCAGCCCTGCGGACGCTGTGTTGTGGAGCCTATGGAGCGCGGTTGTGTCTCGTTGCCACAGTTACGTCGAGGGTACAATGTCAAAGACCTACCGCTTGTTTTAGTTTTACCTTAATTTGATATTACTTCGATATACAGAAGGGCTCAGCGATGAGGGTTGTATTCTGTATCGACTGAACTGTGTTTTGCGTGTTACAGAGATGAAATTTCAGCTCTGCTTGATATTGATTGTAAATATCACGTGTGAGAGTCTGGCCACAGGACAAGTTTGATTGTTTGAATACATTTATGTTGCCACTTCTTATGGGGCAGCAGGCCAGCCGTTAAGCACATAGTACTGATTCCACTGCAAGTTTCCCTTTTTTCTCTCTCTCTTCATGGTCCATTATGGTTTGTGTCGCCCAAAAGCCATCACACCTTTTGCCTCATGCCCCTCCCCAGGCGAACTAAGAAGGTATTTATTGATCAGAGTCTCTGGAGGAGGGGGAGGGGGGTAATTGGAAAGAAAACTCTATTACTGGAGAACAAAATAATTGACACACTGACTATTTGGCAATATTTGTAACTGTACTTGACCTGAGTTGACCACTTGATGCTATACATTCTAGTAGGATTATAGTCCAGCCTTTCTCATTCCTGGTCCTGCACCCCTGTCCTGTGTGTTTGAGATGTTTCCCTGCTCCAACACACCTCATTCAAATGAATTGGTTGCCATCAGAGATGGGAGGTAAAGAAAAGTACGATAGTTTACGAAGCCCCCATGGAGCAAGGCAGAAGGCAACTTGAACAATATTTTCCTAAAAAGGTTTTGGAAAAAAAGGTTTGTAAAAAGGTTGTACTTGATGATGACTCTACTCTATTGTACTCTGCTTTACTCTGCTTTACTCTGCTTTACTCTGCTTTACTCTGCTTTACTCTGCTGTACTCTGCTTTACTCTGCTTTACTCTGCTGTACTCTGCTTTACTCTGCTTTACTCTGCTGTACTCTGCTTTACTCTGCTTTACTCTGCTTTACTCTGCTGTACTCTGCTTTACTCTGCTTTACTCTGCTGTACTCTGCTTTACTCTGCTTTACTCTGCTTTACTCTGCTTTACTCTGCTTTACTCTGCTGTACTCTGCTTTACTCTGCTGTACTCTGCTTTACTCTGCTTTACTCTGCTTTACTCTGCTTTACTCTGCTGTACTCTGCTTTACTCTGCTTTACTCTGCTGTACTCTGCTTTACTCTGCTTTACTCTGCTGTACTCTGCTTTACTCTGCTGTACTCTGCTTTACTCTGCTGTACTCTGCTGTACTCTGCTTTACTCTGCTTTACTCTGCTGTACTCTGCTTTACTCTGCTTTACTCTGCTGTACTCTGCTTTACTCTGCTGTACTCTGCTTTACTCTGCTGTACTCTGCTGTACTCTGCTTTACTCTGCTGTACTCTGCTGTACTCTGCTGTACTCTGCTCTGTTTTAGGCTTCTTTGTTTTCTTCTCCCCTCTCCTCCTCTCTCCTCTCCTTTCACTGTGTTAAAAAATATTTTCGCAAAAAAGAAAGTTCTAAAGGTAAAAAATAAATGAAATAACAAATATATTTTTCTAAACTAATATAAAAAAAAGTTCTGATGAAAAATTCCAAGAGTACTTGATGAGGACTCTACTATAATGTACTTGTTGGAGGAGAGAAACATCTTGAACATGCAGGACAGGAGTTCAGGCTGGTTGTGTAGACGCTCCGACAGAAAAGACAAGATCACACTTACTCGTTCAACATCTAATTGTTTTCAGGCGTTTCCTACTATAGATTAAGCTTCTCGTAGCTCATCTCATCGCCCAATGCTGTACTTATTGCTCTAAGGTTGATAAGAAAATTAATTTATTTCTACCTGGAATGAAGCAAAAATATTAACGGAATAATGTGACATTCTGTCGCATAGATAAATTCTCATTCAGGTTTGTTTAAAAACAAAGGCAAAAGCATTTGTGGTATTCACCTGATGTTTAGTGGGCCTTCAACCTTTTACTGTCAGCTACCAACTCCAGAAACAGCATGTGGGGAATGGGAGAGAGAGCCTGGAGGTGCCTGTCAAGATTCAAGACAGAAGAGAATTCAAATGAAAAGAATGCAGATAACAGCTGACATTTCTGCTAACATGAAGGAGATTGCTATCTGGGAGATGAATGCTAAAGTCAAGATGTGTTGATTGGGCTATCCTCCTTGACAGCTGTGGCCACAAAGAGCCGGAATGCAGACACATTCCTAGAACACCTCCCTTTTTAGATGGGGTTCGCATGATTATTTGTGTTGCTGTGTGTGTTTTTGTGTCCGTGTGTGTTTGTGCGTGTGTGTGTGTGTGTGTGTGTGGGTGTGTGTGTGTGTGTGTGTGTGGGGGTGTGTGTGTGTGTGTGTGTGTGGGGGTGTGTGTGGGGGTGTGTGTGTGTGTGTGGGGGTGTGTGTGTGTGTGTGTGTGTGGGGGTGTGTGTGTGTGTAGTAAAGTTGTTTCCTCTTTTCTTCATGCTGTGCCATTATCATCTTCTTATTCCACAACAGAAAGTAATGTGTTTTTATTCTTGTATTAGACTACTCTAATATTTGAAAATAACATAGATGTGTATATAATGTGTGTATAATAGGTTCATAATGAGCTTGGTAGTGAAACCTCATCTGCCTGTGCTGTAGAAGAGGAACGTACATTTGTTATTTGAAAAGTAAACAAAAAAGTAGTCAGCTGATCAAGTTGTGCCGCTGCGTGACCAAGTCAGGCTTCTCTCGCTGTTGTTTGGGAAGAAAGAACTTAATTCAATGAGCATGAATAATTTGATCAGGCTGGGTGGAAAAAAAATATTCAAGATGTTGAATAAAATAAGGAACAAGGTATTCCTGAGGGCAGAGCACAATGGAAACGGGCGATGAGATGGGAAAGGATAATGAAAGATCTGTCGTGCTTTTTGGGTCACACAGATGGGCAGAACTGAGACAGACGCCACAGAAATGTGTTCATAATAAGAGCGAAACGTTAACGTCTCAGTGCTCACTTAATTCGCAACCACACAATACACTTGAACTCCCTGCTAGTATGCAAGCACATGCACACAGGCATTGAGCATTGTCATGCAATCATGTCCAGCAGATATTAAAGGGCAAATCTGTAGACTTGGCTAGCTTACTAATTAGATGGGAAACCCAAACTCTTGTTTTTCTTACTTGAGCAGGTTTCAATGGCAAAGGTCAACACTTAAATATGCAAAAACAGATGTACTAATTAATTTTTTCACTGAAAAAATATGTATTATATGATAGTCACGGACACAACATTTTAGTTCAAAAAGTGGGATGTGTTATGACTTTTATTTAAAGGGAAATACGTCTCAGAACAGGATTTAAATATGAATCATTTGCTTGAATGAAGTGCTTCGAATGACAGCAACATATCAAGAGATTTATTTGGGAAGTTTTACGTCATTCAAATACGTGGCCCAGTGTCCAATTTGCTCCATCGTCACCCATGAAATTAGATTTTCACAAGACTTGTTCTGAGTTGATGAAAAAGGCTTGAGGACAGTCATTTTTCTTCACAAAAAGGTCAGTTGTTTGAATACGTGGGCTTAGTGTCTGTGGGGTTTGTGTTGGTGATAACCATCTTATCTAGTGGAAAAACCTCTGGCAGACTACTGGACCACATGAGACAAGCAATAAATAAACAGGAATTTAACTAAAAAAGAAAAACTATATCTGGATACAATGCAACCGACACATTGCGATCCCAGGGCTAAAACACACATAGCCCCGTTGCATCAAGAGAGATGTCGCTTAGATCCTGACTGTTGTTTTAACATGTTTGTTTTCCTTCTTTAAGCTTTGTTTGTTGTTCCCCCGCAAATGGTGTCCACTGGTCCATACTCTGGTGTGTGTTTGTGTCGCTTTGACCCTGAAATGTACTGATTGAGGCACCCACATATATTTTCTGGTGTGAGTAGCATTCAATATCTAAGGGCTTGGATCCGTGATATTTCAATTAAATTGGTTCACAGATTCATCTAAGTAGAAAGGCAGGAATCTCTATACCTGTGTGTGTACGTCTGTGTGCGTCTGAAATCCGCCAGGTGTCTTGCTCAAGACCCAAGCACGATGAAATGTCGTGTGTGAAATTGTTTTGGAAATGTATTGAAAACATATCAACGGCCCTGAACCAGTTATTAATAAAGAATGTCTCCACACTGTGTAATGTAGATCCATATTTCTAAAATAACCTTTTCCACCACATGCGTCCGCCATCAAATCTTTTTAAATCACGTCACCCAAGCCAGAACCTGGCTAGTGACCCTTTCTCCGCAGACGTTCCCCTGGCACAAGGTGTGTGCCCCACATCCTTCTGTTTACCATATCCCAGCCCGGCAAATGGGGATCAAGAGCCAGCTGTTAGGCAGGCGAATGTCTAATCAGTTTAGCAGGATGTAGAAGATTACCGTTCCATCAGCTAATGTTCTGTCTGACTATCTGGCTGCTGGCTTCAGAATTCCTTCAGAATCTTGTTTTGGCTTTATTATTGCCGTGCTGCCGTCCTCCATCGGGTTACGGTGAAGAAAGCTTCCAATTAAATGCGGATTTGGTGACGTTTGTTATCACAGCAGAGAACCACTGTCTTCTGTCATGAGGCTTGGCGTGTGCAGTGTGGCTGTTCAGGCCCCAGGCTTCACATTTCTTCCCTTAGCTTGTTGTGCGTGCACACCACGTTTTGCATGTGTTTAACTTTGTTCCTGCTTCTGTGGTTGTTTGTGTGAGTGTGTGTGAGAGAGACAAATCTTTCTGTGTGAATTAACAACAGTCAGTGATGAGTCAGTCTAAGGGTCAAAGTATGCATGTCGATGTCTGTGTTTTAAGTTGTATTTTTTAGCCCTTTGTGGGACAGTGCAACTAAACATACATTTTATATTTCACAATCCGGCAATCGATCTATGGGACAGAATGGCATGTAAGATTTAAACAAAGATGAGTTACAAATATGATAAATCATTATTAAATAGGGGCCTAGCTATCATTTGGCAAGAACATTCTCAATGCATGTTTTTGATGTCCAAGGTTTGTGTTTTAGGTTACAGCTCGGTTATTATACAGGCAGTATGAGAAATACTGAGTTTAAACCCTGAGTTTGCACGTATTAGAGTTTATGAGCAGTGACAATCCACATGACTCATTTCACCATCACGGTTTGGTCGCATTACTGTTGCAATTTCAAATTACCCAGATGACACAGAAACAGAAGTAAACTAATAATTTCCATTGAGTCTCTTTGGTGGGCATTTAATCGAGTTCATGCTTGGATCGATGCAGCCAAGTCCAGAAACTCCTTGGGCAGATCTGTGTCATCAAGTGGATTGAATGCACAACCTCAGACATGCTCCAGTCTATCGTCACTTAATGAAATCATGATGGTGACCATGCCAGAGGGAGCCAGAGGCTCTGAAATGTGACTTAACATTGCAGCAGAGGAGTTAGAAGCCCAGCCTTGTCTTGGACATGCTGAGCTATGGAGCTGGGCCTTGAAAGCTGAAAATTATATTGTGAAATAATTCTTGCGAGAGAATGTAAAGTTAAACCGTAAATCCTGACAGAAAAAGTGGTGATGCACTGCCTGTTCATACGAGAGCAGAGATTTAGGGGGATGTTTTATGAGTCTTGCACTGGGAAGTGCACAAAATCTTCATCCAGTCAGGTAAAATGCCACTCTGTTTCTAAATGCTGCATTTTGATGAGGTAAACCCCTCCTTGCTTCTGGTACTATACTACTTTTTGTTGATATCCTTCAAAATAGCAACAAGGACGACTCTTTCACTGGTACATAAGCCAAACAGGTCGTGGCCCCTCCCAAGCTAAGCTTTTCATAGTTTCTACTATCGCAGGCATAATGGGATCTGAACCCCCACATCATCCGTCGACACCCACATATTTCAGCAGCAAGGGAGAACAGAGCTGATGGTGAGTTACACACAGACCTGGTGAGTTACACACAGACCTGGTGAGTTACACACAGACCTGGTGAGTTACACACAGACCTGGTCAGTTAAACACAGACCTGGTGAGTTACACACAGACCTGGTGAGTTACACACAGACCTGGTGAGTTACACACAGACCTGGTGAGTTACACACAGACCTGGTGAGTTACACACAGACCTGGTGAGTTACACACAGACCTGGTGAGTTACACACAGACCTGGTGAGTTACACACAGACTTGGTGAGTTACACGCAGACCTGGTGAGTTACACACAGACCTGGTGAGTTACACACAGACTTGGTGAGTTACACGCAGACTTGGTGAGTTACACGCAGACCTGGTGAGTTACACACAGACCTGGTGAGTTACACACAGACCTGGTGAGTTACACACAGACCTGGTGAGTTACACACAGACTTGGTGAGTTACACGCAGACCTGGTGAGTTACACACAGACCTGGTGAGTTACACACAGACCTGGTGAGTTACACACAGACCTGGTGAGTTACACACAGACCTGGTGAGTTACACACAGACCTGGTGAGTTACACACAGACCTGGTCAGTTAAACACAGACGTGGTGAGTTACACACAGACTTGGTGAGTTACACACAGACCTGGTGAGTTACACACAGACCTGGTGAGTTACACACAGACCTGATGAGTTACACACAGACCTGGTGAGTTACACACAGACCTGGTGAGTTACACACAGACCGGAGCACAAGGCAAATGAGGAGCTGAAAACTGTTGATCTCTTTTGGTCTGCACAGGTGTGTCAGGCCTGAACAGGAAGTGTCTAATACCCAAACAGGCAGCACACAGCAATGTTATAGATGCAGCGATGGACAGAGTTGCCTGTATTTTTACTGACTTTTGAGATCAGTCAGGGGTGGGTATTATGCAGTCTGATGCTCCACCACTGAGTATCTGGAGGTCACACTTGACCCCCCCCCCCCCCCCCCCCCCCCCTCTGTGTAGTGCTCTGGATAAGTGTCTACTGAATAAATACATTACTATTAGTAAAATTTTGACCTGCATTAAGAGACACTTGAGGTCCAATCAAGGTCTCGTCTGAACTGAACCGATCACTGTACACTGTTCACATGAGCTGTATATGAATCGAATGGGGGGAAAAGTTAAGGCAGTTGAAATTCCTTCCTCGGGAACTTAACATGAACACTCGAAGACGGGACAGGATACAGCTGTCTTTGTGCTCCCAGACGTGCTCCCAGACGGATCCAATCAGGGTTATGAATACGTTAGTGGATTCCACAGTACAGGAGCTGGCCCTGTTGAGAGTCAGGCTTCTGGTTCCTGGGAAGGACAGTGGTTCCCTTGATTGATCTGTACTTTGAGGCCGGCTATTCGTCTTAGTCAATCATCTCAGATATATGGCTGATAAATAGAGATAGGCTCCTCACAGCAATAAACTCTGGTCTGAGAGACAGGGAAGGGAGAGGTCATGACTGTGCCAAAACAATTTCCCTCATTGGCTGCGTGTGTGTGTGTTCTCTCTGACAGGTAACAACTGCCTATGATCTAAATGGACCATTATCCTTTTTGTTAGCGCTATACTAAAATGTTGCCAGTTCCCAAGGAAATGCTAAGTACTAATGAAGTACAAAAATACAAACTGGATGCCAAACTAACGGTTTGGATTAAACATCAGAAAACAGAAAAACAAATGCAAAGCAGGGCATTTAAAAAAAAAAAAAATTGGAATACCATGGCCATCCTTATTTGTCTATCCGTAATTAATCTTTCCAGAATTCATCCCTTTCTTAAGACCCAAACTAGATTTAAGTGGAGCAGGCTTTCAGAAACGCACTTCACTTAACACAATTGCCTTTTGGCTTCAGTTTCGAATGGAGAATACCAGAATCCTCTAGCTGTTTCTCTCTGAAACAGCTTTCTGCTGATCCTTTTGACCAAGCCCCACGTCTACCTGCGTCTTCTCTCAGGCACCGATTACAGTCCTCAAGGGACTAGTTGCTCCAATTAAGCTGCACTCATTTACTTCTGTACAATCCCTCCACAACTCCTGTCCCCAATTCCTGCAGCCCTGCATTGTTCTGATCAGTGGGTGGGCCAGGAACAGGCATGTTAACCTGTCAGAACAAAGTGTTTTGTGATTGTTTGCTGTCAACAGTTTCTCAGTTGGGAAGCCTTCTTGGTTTAATTTAAAAACTGTTTGTTTGTCTCAAATGTTCACTGTTGGCAAACCAGTGCTTTCCACAGCACAGGCCACTGAGCAAACTCCCTGACTGTAGTCAGACAACCTGAACATGATTAAGATGTCAAAATATGTTTAATTATATTATGCTATACTTCAAATATTTATTATACTCTCTGGGCTTCCAATAACAAGTTCTTCTAAGAAACAGATAGTGTTGCCCTCTCATGGGACAGTCACTGATGTTACAGTGTTGAGTGGAATGGGGGGATTCATTGAAGCGTGTTATTTTTGGGGGGCGTAATCCAGAGCTGCCCTCGTGAGAGGCCCTCCTGTAAGATCCAGAGCTGCCCTCATGAGGCCCTCCTGTAAGATCCAGAGCTGCCCTCATGAGGCCCTCCTGTAAGATCCAGAGCTGCCCTCATGAGAGGCCCTCCTGTAAGATCCAGAGCTGCCCCCGTGAGGCCCTCCTGTAAGATCCAGAGCTGCCCTCATGAGGCCCTCCTGTAAGATCCAGAGCTGCCCTCATGAGGCCCTCCTCTAAGATCCAGAGCTGCCCTCATGAGGCCCTCCTGTAAGATCCAGAGCTGCCCTCATGAGGCCCTCCTGTAAGATCCAGACCAGAGCTGCCCTCATGAGGCCCTCCTGTAAGATCCAGAGCTGCCCTCATGAGGCCCTCCTGTAAGATCCAGAGCTGCCCTCGTGAGAGGCCCTCCTGTAAGATCCAGAGCTGCCCTTGTAAGAAGCCCTCCTGTAACCCTCCGCTCCTCACGTCTCCTTAAAGACGCTCATCTTGGATCGCTGGACGTGTAACTTGTGGAGCTCAAACATCACACTGCGATCTCTTGTGGTCCAGAGTCGTGCGTTAGGCCGATCTGACAACCATGCTGATGCTTAGCGACATGTCATGTGACGTGTGTGTATAGCTCACTTACGCCACATGCTAATTGTGATGGAGAGGAATGGAAGCCTTGGGACTGCCAGGCAGTGGAGACATGCAGTTCTCATGTCCAGGACGATCTGGGTCCGGCCACTTTGTTTCCAATTCTGCTCCACTCAATGTGATTTAAATGTGATTAAATGAACTGTTATAAAATGTTACAAAATAAGATATGTATTGACTTGCCTCTGAGAGAATGTGACGCAATACCAGAAGTTCTGTGTCTGATAACATTTGTTGTGTTTTGTCTTTTTTTTGTTCTTTTTTTTTTTGTTTCAGACATCTGCAATAGAGTAACTCTGCTGTGAACTAGGACGATTTGTAAGGGACCACTCTCCCATCTCGCTAACTGGACATCTGCTTATAAGGTTGGTGCTTTGTATTGTTTTAACATCTCTGGAAGTAGATATACTTCACAGCTGCTCTTTTCAACAGAGTTCACTTAATCTGATCTCTGATTCATCCTCCGATCCACTCAGCTTTAAGGCATCAGAAGTGACATTTTCCTCCCAAAGGGCACACGTGACACAGACGTAGTCTCGGATGTCAACACGTCAACTCAACATGGTTAAATGCCCCGTTTCAAATGCCAGCCCGCATTGCGTGTCATGCCGAATAGGTTTGCTGGCCTCTCCTTCATTCCCTTTTCCCGTCACGTTTTCAATACACACCCGGTGAGGATGCTGGGAGAGGCGTGGTGACGGTTGGAAATGAACGTGATCACACAGACAAGAGGGCGGCGACGTGCGCCACAGGGACAGGAACGTTCTGCTCATACCCTGGACGGCCACAAGGCATAATACTATCGCACTTCCCCTCTTTTCAGTATTTATTTCTTCCCCCCCCCCACTCCCGATTTCCATCCAATTTCTACTCTCGCAGATGTAAATGTTCCTCTGTTAGAACGTTGAGAGTATACGTTCCTGTGATAGAACATAGAGAGTTCCATTCAGAACTCGCTGTCCTGAGAGCTCTCTCTGATCACCTCTACAGCTGATTATAAAGAGGGGTTGCTGGAAATCAGATCCTGCAGTAAGCCTCTCCATATCCACACTCACAGGAGAAATCAATTTCACATGCTTGTTCTGTAGATCATGTTTTGAACCATTTGTTCCAGAGTAGAGGGAAGGAACAGCCACAGCAGATGTTCAGAACCGAGGAGTAATGTTATCTCACGGAGGGCGTAGCCCAGCCTGACGTCTGGAGTAGAGAGCTGACCTCTGTGATGAGGCAGAGGCAGATTCAGGTGTAGAGAGCTGACCTCTGTGATGAGGCAGAGGCAGACTCAGGTGTAGAGAGCTGACCTCTGTGATGAGGCAGAGGCAGACTCAGGTGTAGAGAGCTGACCTCTGTGATGAGGCAGAGGCAGATTCAGGTGTAGAGAGCTGACCTCTGTGATGAGGCAGAGGCAGACTCAGGTGTAGAGAGCTGACCTCTGTGATGAGGCAGAGGCAGACTCAGGTGTAGAGAGCTGTTTTTCAGGGGCGTGGCTACTTAAAGCTGTGTTAATAAAGGTGGTCGCGTATGCAAGTTAGAGGTCCTGCGTTCAAACCCTGGTATGGATAAGATCTGGAGGTAGTGACCCTGATGAGCGACGTGACTACACCTGTTCCACACAGAGAGGGCTGAGTTCAAGCAGTCACCTGTCATGCCAGCGTTCACCTCACAGCTCCCCCGGCCAGGTGTGCAGGCCAGCGTCTTACCTGGTCATCACCGTCAAACCACAGGTGGGTTTGTGGCACTCCAGTGCAGGTTTAACTGAAACCAACAGGACCAATGTCTCCTGTCCTCCACCTGCAGCGTCGATGTTTCGCATGTTGAACACAGCTACTGCCAACAACCCAAAACATCTGTCTGCACATTTAGATTTAGACGTTCGCTGCCTGGAGATTTGAACATTATTTGGCGGTGGCCGTGATATATGGGAACCAATAATAACGCCATGATTGAGCCATTAACACCACATCTGCACTCTTGATTCATTTTAAATAATATTTTAATAACAGACAGCACAGCAGCATATGCCTACAGTGGATTTCACGTTTTAATTCATTAAGAGCTGTAAAAAATACCACCCCCCCCAATAAGAAAGAAAAAATAATTAGAACAAAGATTACTAGGGTGCGGAAACCAAGTGATCATTCGACTACAGGGAACAGACACCAGAGATTCACTCGCTATTTCATGATTTTCCACCAGAGGAAATCACATCGACCCTGTTTTACACTCTGTGGGCAGATATTATGCAAAGACTTGCTGTGGGGAATCATGGGTCCTGCACCCGAGGCTCTGGTGAACGATCCCTGCAAAGCACAAGTCTCCCTCCTGAGACACGTAGCTGTCGGAGGGAGGAAACGTGACTGGAACCCTCGCCACGCCAGCGGAACTCTCAGCGTCCCGAAACATGCTGCAGTTCAGGTTCAGACACTCAGAGTAAACAGGGTCGACGTCGATCAGGTCCTGGAGGGTCGACGTCGATCAGGTCCTGGAGGGTCGACGTCGATCAGGTCCTGGAGGGTCGACGTCGATCAGGTCCTGGGACTCCAGGTTCCTGTTAGTGTTCCATCTGTTGTTCTCACCGCATGATGCTTTCATACATTATGGAACCTTCCACATGTAATATAAATATGGGATGTATGTGTTATATACTGTATATAAATATATGTGTGTGTCTACATATATATAAATATATATATATTAAATACATGAGTATATATGTATATGTATACACACATGTATATACATGTATGTATATATGGACCATTCCTCACATCTCTATCAAGGACAAAAAGACACAGAAACTGCCCTGTTGTACTTCACAACTACAGTTCTTACATGAACGTGTTAAAATCTATTTGAACTATTTAAACGTGTTTTACGGTAAAACCCTCTTGAGATTTGTTTAGTTCTTAATTTGTAATGTTGCCTTTGGCATAAACACTGACTGGAAATAGAATTCTTTGGCCTTCCGATTAATATGATACAGAAATCCAGACTTGGAACACAGAAGCACAATTATTACAAACGTGAAAAATGAATAATAATAAAAAAAGATCATAATAATAATAAAAAGTGTTCCGTGTTCAGGGAGGTGAAACTGATCCAGGAAGGATCTGGGACAGACACTTCTCAGAGGCGATGATTTGTTCTTTGTTTAGATTTACAGAGATTGGATCTCTATAAAGAACTAATGATAAGATTGAGGATAACCAGGTTTAAATCCCCATACAAATAAATGCATGAGTGTAACGGAGACAGATGAACAACACTGGATCTTGTGCTGCGACTGCGACGGTGCTAAGGCTAGGCAGATGACATCAGAGACCTGTGTGTGCTACATACATCCTACAAACACATACCGTATTTTTCGGAAAATAAGCCGCATCGTGTATAAGCCACACCCCCCCAGAATGAGCACTTTGTGTTTGTAAATCGGAGTATAAACCGCACTGGAATATAAACCGCACTTTGAAAGCAAACAACGTTAGCCGTTGAGCCGGCGCAACGGCTAACGTTGAGCGGACCAATGCTCACGATTGATAACTTGCCCAGACACACTGTCGCAGCGGACAGCTTGGATAGCCATCTAACTAGACAACATTCCCAATCAGGGTGAACACTCGGAACCGGACTATAAGCCGCTTCAAAATATAAGCCGCACAAGCACAAGAAAACTGTCAAATCGGAGTACAAGCCGCAGCTTATTTTCCGAAAATGACGGTAGTACATTTCATACAGTGGCTTTAAGTCCTCACATTGGATTACAACGACACCAAACGTGGCATCATTTCACAGGCATTTGAGATTGGTTTTCTCTTTCTGTGACATGTCAACTATTATAGTCCCCGACTCACCTGAAATCCCCCTTTTGAGGAGTTTTCTCTACACATCCTGGTATGGCAGGAGGGCTGTAATGGCCGGATACAATTACCTGGGTGGAGGATTTGGGGATTTCCAGGGCGTTCCTCTCTCCTCGTGGCCTTGTCAGAGGGCAGCCTGAGTGCTGGGGAGAAGGACATGGCCCTTGTCAGATGTTTGGCAGTTATCTCCGGTTCAACGCTTGAGCTGTCTGGTATGTCTGAGGATTTGAAATCTCAGAGGAGAGCAGCGTTCAGGACCCTGGACAGATCACAGCTATCCTCTCTTCAGGACCCTGGACAGATCACAGCTATCCTCTATGCATGACCCTGGACAGCTCACAGCTACCCTCTCTTCAGGACCCTGGACAGCTCACAGCTTTCCCCTCTTCAGGACCTTGGACAGCTTCTCTTAGGTAGCTGTCTATATACGACTTAACAGGAGATCAGGTGTATTCTATAGGTGCCAGACTGAGAACTGTGTTTCTCAGTAGGATTTCCTTTATGTTAAAAAACTGTCTATTATAATGATCTATACAGTATAAGATAAACTGTATAGATCACAGCAGGTTGTGTGTTATAAATACCACATACAATGCCGGCTCTTGAAGTTAGATTCGTTTTTGTCTTTTGAAGGTATAACAGGTATGTCTATCCCTTGCGTGTGCCCGGCGTGTGGGAGACGCGCTCCTCACGTGTCCTCCCTCACGTACGGCCCCGCACGCGCATCACAGGAACGGCGCTTAGCGTGAACAGCAGCGATGCCTACAGATTCACAAGATGGGGGATGCTCCCTGAGAGCCCAGCCCTCCTGCCTTCCACTTCATCCTCATGTCCAAAGCAGAACTGCATTCTCTCTCTCTCTCTCTCTCTCTCTCTCTCTCTCTCTCTCTCTCTCTCTCTCTCTCTCTGTCTCTCTCTCTCTCTCTCTCTCTCTCTGTCTCTCTCTCTCTCTCTCTCTCTCTCTCTGTCTCTCTCTCTCTCTCTCTCTCTGTCTCTCTCTCTCTCTCTGTCTCTCTCTCTCTCTGTCTCTCTCTCTCCCCTCTCTCTCTCTGTCTCTCTCTCTCTGTCTCTCTCTCTCTGTCTCTCTCTCACACTCACAGGGTTTTCGTCTTGACGAGTGTGACTCTCTCCTTCCGCGTCTCTTCTCGCCCTTCTGTCCTCCCTGTGTTGTCTCTGGGGGTTGTCTGTGGTCTTACGTTACGGTTTGTATTAACGGGAACACAGTGTGTTGTGGTTGCTTTGGCCCCGTGCTGGGAGGGGTTTGGAGATGGTCGTCGCAGCGACCACTGACCATTACAGTGTTTGCTCCAGAAAGTGCCATGTCACATCTACTGTCTTTCCAGTGGGGGAAAGACAGTTTTTGTTGACAAAACCAAACACGTTTTAACAGGGTTCCACCACACGTTTCTAAAACGCTCTCTATGGATGCTGCCTGAACTGCCATCATTTTTTTTAAATGTTAATTAATCCTCAGCGTGCTTTAAGAAAGAAAACAGTCCCAACTGACATTTGTTCCAGCAAACAGGTAATCCATAGACACTACTGAACCTCCAGGGTCTTCAACGTCCTCTGACAGTGAGAGGCACAGTGTGACTCACGGCCTTGTGGTGGAACATGAGAGGCACAGTGAGCTCTCCCATGGAGTTGACCTTCAACCCTGAGGTTAATTGGAGCACAGTGAAAGACAAACTATAACCCCCCACACGCACACACATACGCGCTCACACACATACACACACACACACACACACACTGTCTCCTCATAAACATGCACAACAAATTACCCTCACATCCCCTGGTATTGTCCCAGTTCTGGAGTGTCCTTTCAGCGCGAGCGTATATCTTAAACCTCCCACTCAATAACTCAATTCTCTTCTTATCTTAGGTGCAGAGATTTAGAGTGAGTGGGGTGGGAGGGAGGGTAGCTTTCTCTTCCTGGCCGTGAGAGATATCGCCATGGTTGGATTGTAAAAGAAATATGGAGGACAACTATCAATGATTCCTGTGAAAGATTACAAAGCAGACTGACGTTAATAACACAGGAACGTGTGCGACAGCAGATGGTTTATTGACGGCCGAGACAACACGCTGAAACCACGAGAGAGTTGAGACAAACTGCCACACAGATAAGACCCCATAGAAGCATGGAAGTACCTGGGCTTTCAGTCATAGTGCTTTTATGGAGAAAAAAACCCTCCCACATCGCCACTTATATACAAGTAAATCTATAAATACACCCACATATATTCAGCCCATTGTATAGATAGTCCTTATAAACATAAAAATGTTATGTCATGTTCCCTTGTTAATCCTTTCTGAACAGGAATGGTTAGTGATTGGCTACGAGGCAGGTTAAACCACATACTGAACCAGCCCCCTTATTGACCCCTCTACATTAAACGGTGACATAAGCATTTGATGTGTGGGTGCTCAACATATTGCTAGCACTATAGAATAATTCTACACAGTGATCCAACAGGGTTCAAGTTTGTAGTATTACTGTGTAATATAAGCGAAACGGTCTCCTGCATCGTAACTCCTAATATGACCTGGTATAGTCACAAGCCTAGATTCCACATGTGGAAATGATTCAACTGCTTTTGTCATCATCATCAGAACGTCTTGGTCTGGGTGGAGAGCAACACCATAGAACTGATTACGCTTTCCTGAAAAAGACTTGTTTACACTAATCCGTGCCGACATGAGATATTTGTGCTCAGATTCAGCTTTGTGTTTCTTTCTCCATTTGAAGTTTGCTCCACATGGTCCTCCTTACAACATATGAATACATTTTCATAAATGCATTTCATCATTCAGTCTGTATTTATAGATTTAAAGGGAATTGCATCAGTTCACTTCTACTACACAACCAGAAATGTAAATAGCACTACCTTTCCAAAGCCTGTCCAACTCCTCTTTGAAGTCCTGTGTTTCTTATTTAATGTTCTTTGAACTTATTTGTTATCTACCCACAGCTTGGCCCACATGTTGGATGTTATGATAATTTAGTCATTTAGCTATTGTAGGTTTAGTGATTGTATTTGTCTTCATGTTTGCGTTATGACTGTTTGCTTTGTTGTCTACTTGTATTCAGTTTGGGCAGCTGGCTCGCTGAATATTCCTGTGGTTTCTATGTGGTTTACTGTGGTAAACTCTCACTAAATGTTTAATGGCTTCGTAGTTAGGGAAAACATCCTTTAATAATTTAGGCCCTAGTTGTTTTACTGATGTTATGGTTGCATAGGTCTAGTTTCCTGAGAGACAGTGATTCCGGTGCTAACTAGAATATGATAAATACACAGGAGCGTGAAACCTGGAAAACGTTTCTGTGCTTTCTCGGGTCCAAACAACAAATCAGACAGACTTTCTTTGAACCAGAATTGAGTTTTCTTTGTTTGTTGTGGTTACTCTCTTTGAGAATGTAAAATGTTACGTTGGCACAGAGTACGTCAGGACTGTTTGATGGCAGCTCGCAGTCAAGACTTCACTACTGCTTACTCTCCAAGGTCTCCCCTTCTTGAAATTCCTTCATTTCCAAGCAAAGATTTTCTGATTCACAGGCATAAAATGTCAAGTCTTTATGGGTGAGCAGAGCTACCGGGCCCTGGAGGGAGAAGGTCTCTCTCTCTTTCTGCCCCCCCTCCTCTTTTTCTCTCCCTCTCTTTCTCCCTCCCTCCCCCTCTCTCCCACTCTCTTAATCTCTCCCCTCCTCCTTACCCCCTCTCTCTCTCCATCCTCCTTTCTCTCTCCCCCGCTCTCTCTCCCTCTCCTTCGCTCCCTTCCTCTCTCTTTCTTTTTGTCCTGTGGCACGCAGAACCTGTCCTCACTGTTGCCGGGCCGCTGTGTGTTCTCGTGGTAACGTTGTGTGGCAGTCGTGAGGCCTGAAAGCCCAGGGCAGTGTTGTGATGTAATGATCCCTGCCATCACCTCCAGTCCCTCAGGGAGGGTGAGGTGGGGGGAGCAAGGGGTCAAGGGGATGATGAAAATAGCATAAGCAATGGTCAGGGTCACACGAAGCTGTTAACCACTTTGGAAACCCTGCGGAGTGCAATTTAAGACATCCCAATATTGCATTCGAAAAGATGGGATGTTTTTCCTTTTATTTCCCCCCCCCCCCCCCTGGAGGTCGGGGTTTCAAAATGTGTGGATGTGCCGGACTGTCATCGCTTTGTTAAAAGCCTGAACAGCTGTATTAACTTTCACCAACTTTCCGGGATGTGCTTATTTTGGAAGACCTTTTCAAATACCTGAAGTCCTTCAAGCTAGTCACCCGAGGGCGTCTCCGGCGGATCTGTCCTCCCCCAGTGCCAGCCAGGTCTGCTGCAGCACCGGCTCTGCTAGCTTGATAACACGGAGCTGATGATGGATAAGGGAGTGCTGATGTTTGATAAGGTGGTGCAGTAGATATTGTTGTGGATAAGACACGAACAAGAATAGGTTTAAAGTCCTGGCACGAAGACTTGGCATTCTGCCTTGATGGTCCATCCAGCTCAGTCTGCCAGGCAGAGGGTTCCTATTACACTACTCTGAAAGATGCATTTATGTTTTATTACGAATTTACCTTGAGGCGATTCTGAATGAGAGACATTCATGCTGTATTAGAGGTCAGGCGGCAGGAGAGGGGCATCAGTTTGCATCCTAATGAGGGTACAAATGAAATCAAGCTTTATTTATTTAGCAGTTTTATTTTTTATACAAGCAGTGTCACACACAACAGCACAACAATATAGTTGTGTTGGAACTTCTGTCATGACGTCATGACACTCCAATGACCAGTTTTTTTTTTCACCTCAACCATTTATTTGTCACACAGCATCTAAATTCAATCTAAGCCAGGTTCATGATTCACGAGACCTTGATGAAATGGAAAAGAAACCCCATCTGGCTAGGTGTATAGTCGCGGAATGCTTCTTGTCATTCTCAATTCCATAATCACGTGTCCACAATCATAGAATGTCAACATAATGCCTTCTAGATCATGTCGGTGTCATGGAAACTAAATCTAACAGTATCTGTAAACATGAAACCTTCAGAACCGTTGACATTGTGTACATTAGTCCTGTAGGAAGTGATCAAGGCTAGTCATAGCACTGTGGGCTGCATCAGTATTCCAACAGGTAGATGATTCTGTACTTGAATATAATTACATTTTTATCAGCAGTCAGTTTCGGAAAATTGTTGAGCAAGTGACAATATTTACTTTCCAAGACCATTAAAATAATGTCAGTCAGAACTGCATATAATGATTCATAAATTCAACAGTAAAATGAAAGTGCTACAGTGCCATAATACTTGGTGAAAAAAAGAGTTACAACTCTTTGAAACTTTGTTGTATTACGTTATATATATTAACGTTTTATTTAACTATTTAACAGAATTTACACTCACAGACTGGGTTATAGAGGACATGCATGAGAAGGATCACACAGTATCACCTTCCCCTAAAACTAAAAAGCCTTTTTACAAAACATCTCAGCATAGTACTGCCAACTGACAGTTCAATCAATATCTTTCTAAAACCCAAACAGTTCTAATTGGACAAAAGTGCCTTTAATTCGAAGCTTCGCCATTCCAACTTGCACCACAGGTGGGTTTTCCATCTGTTGATTATACTACAAGAGTCTTTGCATAACGGCTGTTCATTTCACTGGCATTCTGTTGATGAAGCTAGACTTAGATTATGAGCTCTTGATTTGTGTTCATTAAAGTCATCATATGTTCGTATAACTGCCTGGGTTTTTGTGCAACATAATCTTATAGCTATACGTCTTTATTTAGACAAACAGTATCAGTGTCTGTGTTGTCAGTATGCATAACAAGGGTATTTAGTCAGGAATCTACAAACATGTCACTTGAATATTTACCATGATTACACTTTTAAAAATGTAATTAAGATTGATTTGCCCTCTTAGTTTTTTTTTATGAACCTAATTAAGTATAAAATACAGTTTGTAGCTTGTGTTGGATTTAGATCAGTTAGATTTTCAAAGGGCCAACATGAAGGTGACTGTTCTGTAGGTCTGTGGCACTACCAGAAAGCACTGCATTATTTCAAAATATTGCACCACCATTTTATTTTTAGATCCATTTGTTATTCTTTCCAATTAATTATGATATCCTCTGTAATGAACGCCAAGTTAGTTTCTGCCCTCCTATTATTTTACATTACATATTTATAAACAGAACAACGTCATCACCCTCGAAGGACAAAGCGGTGTTTTGTACCTAATTTGTAGCGACACCAAGCAGGCATGCAAGGACAGTTAAAACTAGTTAGGTTTTACATTGTACTTGGCTGGTTCAAACTGCATTTTTAAATAGTAACTTTCCATACAGCAGTTTAACAAAAAAGTAAAATGTTTTTTGTTGTTGAGTTATCATTGAAGACGTCTTGTCGATTAACAGAAAGATGCATGTCAGGCTGTTAGCTTTGTGGTTTCTTAACGTTAAGTCCAACATTAAAATATTTAAGCCTTGGAGATCCTCTCTAATCCTTCATTTTACGATAGAGGAATTCAATTTATGCTCCACAACAGTTGCATAAGAAGTCGGGAGATATAGCTAAGTGGTTAGAGCACTTGACTACAAAGCACTCAGCATATCACATGATTATTACCCAGTATGGACATATTTCCTGTATATGTAAAATGTAACAAGAACACGTCACCCATCTATCTGGTAACATCTTGCATATCTTTCTTAACAAGTAGATTGTTAAATGTCAGAGTGCCTCAGTGATCAGTGATACTGTGATGAGTTATTTAGTAAAAGCAGAACTTAACAATAACTGAGCTATTGTTTGCTTTTCATGTTCAGGTAGATGAGTGGTGGTGGGGGGGCTGTCAAGGTCAAACTGTGACAGAGGTAAATTGTCATCGCTGATAACGAAATCTCTCTTTTCGAGAAATCCGAGGTCACATTTTGAGAGATCAGTTTTGTCATTGAAATTCAACGGTCTCGGCGAGGCCAAGGGTCAGTTTCTGAGAACCGAACAACAACAGAGCCTGCAGCTTCTTCTGCTTTCATTTACTTTATTTTTCTCAGCAGACTTTTTATTCCTGCAGCATGGTTTGGTTTTTGCAAAGCTTGAGGGAATTCTTTTGAATTGCAAAGTGTTGGGTTGTGGTTATTAGGGTCAGACCATCGCAGAGTTCTAGAATGCACACAAGTGCTGCTTCTGCAATTGTGCTCTGGTTACACAAGCCTTCATTATCATCCTCCAGTTTATGCCAATTGTCCTTTTCTCTGTGAAGACCGGCATCGCAATGAATTCTGATTGTGGTGATTCACTCTGGAAATTAGTGGCATTTCTCTTAATGTGAGACTTGCTTGCGGCGACAAAAGCATGTTTTCGAATTTGCGTCTGGCCAGCCCCTTCATGTTTAAGTAGCATCGCCCACACAGGCCCATCTTAACCACAAAAAAAAAGGATTTGATCGTGGCTGCCAAGCAGAGGCCCACAAATGTGGAAATCTTTCGAGTGGGAGAGCTTCCTCAGTTGGTTAAGTCTGCTTGTGATGTCTTTATCAGCAGTGAGCATGCAGAGGTACTGTCACATTCCAGTAAAAAAAGAAATGAATTGAGCTGGTTTGATGATGCAGCACAAGAACCTTAAGCACTCCAGCAGACTCCTTGACACATCTCATTATCTCGATGGCATAAACACCAAACGAGGGTAGAGCTTTGCAGAGCACAACACCTTCCCCCTGCAATTATCTCGCTATATGTCGTTATGTAGTTGGGCGGTAGCTTCCCGACAATCGCGAGACAACAAAGTGGGCAGACAAACATGCAATCTATACCTCCACCCCTCGCTATTTATCTCACCACGAAGTTGAACCCCCCTCCTGCTCTCTTGCTAACTATCTGCTTGAGTGTTGAGCTCAGATTAACGGTTTGCAGCTGTGTTCTGAGTTGTGTGATACCGCACAAGAGACCAGCACTAACTACGCCAGGCTGTACTACTGTCAGTGCCGTCAGGTGCCCTCAGGTGCCGTCAGTGCCCTCAGGTGCCGTCGGTGCCCTCGGTGCCGTCGGTGCCCTCGGTGCCGTCAGTGCCCTCAGTGCCCTCAGTGCCGTCAGTGCCGTCACTGCCTCAGGGTTGTACACTGAGGAAATACACGGTCGTAGTTTAGTTTTGATTCGCTCTGGAGACAGATTGATAAGACAGATAAATGGCCTCCTAAACTTGTAAAGAGCAAATTACTCAAACCGGAGAGGAATAGTTCAACGCTAAATAGTACGGGTGACATTTAACGTAACAAAGATGATCTGAACAATGCATTATTCAGAATTCATGCTACGGTGGCAAACACGCAATGACCCCCCAACCCACATAAGAGGTGAGCGTTACACAATGAATCCAGAGAATATCCCCAAAGAACAAATCGTTTTTTTGAGATTTAACCAAGACAGAGACTGATGACACTATCCCCGGAGCACAAGGAGGCCAGTTCAGCCTGAATCGTGCCGCAGAGCTGGCACGGTTAACCCAACCTGCCCGCCATTATCCCACCACCCGCTGACTGCAGCTCGCCAGCGTAATCAGAGAAGCCCATGGGAAGTCTGCTAGAGGTGAAATGTCTCCAAGGGCTGTCATTACCGAGCCCACAGACGATGAAATGCCTGTTCTGTGATCCAGCTAAGGAAATCGAGACTGCATTTATGTCAACTGTTCAAATCATGCATGCAGGAATAGTAGGATAGGGAATGTGGAAAAGGGCTGTTGGCTTTTTTAAATGCCTGCACAAATCCAACATGAAGATTAAAAGATTTGCATGTCTTGAAAACAATATTTTTTTAATGATGACAGCAATCAGACACCAAATAATAAGGTGATGCATGTATGTCAGTGTGTGTAGATTCCCATGTTTTCAGATAAACATGGATGATACAGTACCCTTTGCCTTTAGCCACATCTGCTCTCTCTATCTCTCTTTCCCTCCCTTTCTCATTCCCTCTCTATTTATCACTCTCCTTTCATTCCCCACCCCACACGCAAACACACACAACTCAGATTTGAATTCAAACGAGCGAGGGTTTGATGATGTAAACGCATTATGTGTTTCATGGATCCAGCAGATCCACACAGACACATTTAATCTGTTTGGTCTGGAGATTAATGACAGTGTGAGCAATTAAACAGTTCCAACTCTGTTGTTTAGGTAATTACACACGGCAACACGGACAAAAGCCTGCTTTGCTGAAAGCACCCATCATCCTTCTGAAAGTCCACACAGAGGAAGGCCTGGCTTTACTTAAGCATGTGACAATTAACAATGAATGTTTAACTTCAGATACTCTGCCATGCTTCTTGTGCATTAATACTGCACATGCTGTCCAGGAAGGTAGAGAGGGATGACAAGCCGGCAGTTGAAGGAATGAACCCACTTCCAGTCCCATGTAGAAGTGCTTGTCCTTGATCTCAAATCTTCCAAATCTGAGAAAAACAAGATCGATTTGAGAACAGTGAACTATTTAGATCCCTCTGGGTGATTATCAGTGGAGGTTAGAAGAGGTGATAAACTCAACATTATTTTAGGGACTGTATTCAATAACAGATTCTGTTTCCTGGCAATTGCATTGATGGCATTCGGATATGATTTACACTTTTGAGGGTTAGTGGTGGGTTTGGCAGAAACACTAGCTTGAGCTAATGGGTTGAAATAAGAAGATTCCCTGGCATACCTCACTGTACAGGGAGTTTAGAGGTGGGCAGAGTCTGGAGGCAGCGAAGGCAGGCAGCGAGGGATTCGAGGCACTGCCTCTCTGTGGAAGTGTGGCTCGCCGGCTGTCTGTCTGATCTGTATTTTTAATTACTCTTTATGAATTAATTAATTATTTGTTCAGTCGAACCTGCCTAACCTGCCCCCCGCGCCATTCATTAGGAAATGATTCAGGAGCCTCTACAGGGAATCAGCTCTGATCGAGACAAGTGAACTTACCGCATTTTTTATTTAAAATAATACCCCAAAATATAGAATAATAATAATAATATATTCTTTTCACATTCCTGTAAGTTTTATTAGCAGACGTTGCAGGAGTAGCACAATGAGCACAAGAATAAAGGATATGTACAGTATTAGATTCATAAAAATTCAAAAAAAGGTGAGGCAGGGGGGGGGAGAGGGCTGCCAGGGCAGGTGAGGCAGGGGGGAGAGAGGGCTGCCAGGTCAGGTGAGGCAGGGAGGAGAGAGGGCTGCCAGGGCAGGTGAGGCAGGGGGGAGAGAGGGCTGCCAGGGCAGGTGAGGCAGGGGGGAGAGAGGGCTGCCAGGTCAGGTGAGGCAGGGAGGAGAGAGGGCTGCCAGCGGCAGGTGAGGCAGGGGGGAGAGAGGGCTGCCAGGTCAGGTGAGGCAGGGGGGAGAGAGGGCTGCCAGGGCAGGTGAGGCAGGGGGGAGAGAGGGCTGCCAGGGCAGGTGAGGCAGGGGGGAGAGAGGGCTGCCAGGGCAGGTGAGGCAGGGAGGAGAGAGGGCTGCCAGGGCAGGTGAGGCAGGGAGGAGAGAGGGCTGCCAGGGCAGGTGAGGCAGGGGGAGAGAGGGCTGCAGGTGAGGCAGGGGGAGAGAGGGCTGCCAGGGCAGGTGAGGCAGGGGGAGAGAGGGCTGCCAGGGCAGGTGAGGCAGGGGGAGAGAGGGCTGCCTGGGCAGGTGAGGCAGGGGGAGAGAGGGCTGCAGGTGAGGCAGGGGGAGAGAGGGCTGCAGGTGAGGCAGGGGGAGAGAGGGCTGCAGGTAATGCAGAGACTGATGAGCACGTATCTGCAGTGTAGAAGACAATGAGGCAGTTTATATCAGGGAAACCAGGTCGTTGCCTGAAGCACTAATGTGGGAGGTGGCAGTGTTTGGCTGTAAAAAAAATTATATGTTATGTATTTGAATTTGCTATTCCAGAAATGAAACTCGATTTGATGTGACTCCAGTTCATATGAAAATGTCAAGACGTGACAGGAAATATGGTTTTAGGTATTTATATACATACTGTAGCTGGCTTGGTGCCACTTATTACCATGTGTAAACGCCTGCCTTCCAATCTGTCTACAGTGCTCACCAGATGGTACTTAATTTAGTCCCAATTCATGACATTTTCTAAAAGAAACCGACTCTTGTCAAGATTGTAGATTATCATTCCAAAAAAGCAGGCAACATCCCCTGGTACAGCCCCTGCATGGCACCTGAATACAGTCCTGGATTGTTTTAGAAGATGAGAGACTTCCAGCACAGGGGGGGTTGATTTGAACCTGTGACCTTTTGATCTGGAGTCAAATGCTCTAACCACTGAGCTCACCCTACTCTGCCTTCCTAGGGCTCACATCAGTTCAATCTTACCCAGCACTTACATGGAACATGTGCTTATTGTGTGGGACAACTAAAGGATGAATAGCTTTCTTGCGAATAGTAGGCCCTCATGAAAAATATATTACTAGTCATTCACCATGTCAGTTCCAAATATTGAGTGTATCAATGAGTATCACCTCATTGAGCTCTGCTGAATAACCCGAATGACTCAACCGAAATGACGATGGTAAAATGACATTGAGTTGTCAAGTGAGTGATAAACTGCAGCGTAAGAGGCCTCAGCCAAACTCCACCGGGCAGATATGTCTGTTTATCCGAAGTCCTTGAAGGCATTGAGGCCTTGAGTCTTTGGGTTTACCAGACGCATTGAAACAAGTCTCACGGTCACATTTAGTTCAGGTTGACTGAGCGTTGTCGTCAGTGTTCTGACAATGCACCAATCATTGCTAAGCACGTTCTGTATTGCTGTTCCCGTCGTGTTGAGGAGGGTGCTGTGTTTTGGAAGTATGACAAAGGGTGATTTAAAAAAAAATGAACGTTCAAACCAAAGGGCCTGCAATGGCGTTAAATACAACTCTACAATATCCTGTGTGAGAAGCCTTGAATATGGTTTACATTTAGTCATTTAGCAGACGCTCTTATCCAGAGCGACTTACAGTAAGTACAGGGACATTCCCCCCGAAGCAAGTAGGGTGAAGTGCCTTGCCCAAGGACACAACGTCATTTTGACACGGCCGGGAATCGAACTGGCAACCTTCAGATTACTAGCCCGACTCCTTCACCGCTCAGCCACCTGACTCCCAGTATTAGTCTCATCAAACTTGAATACTGTAGTTTTACAGCTAATCAAACCGGGTATGGTGTGGGAGTGTTGAGATCAAACTGAATATTGAAGCAACCCTTCAAATATTGGGGTCAGTAGAAAATACCTAAATGTTTTCTCCCCTCTCTCCTCACACTTAACAGCTGTGTGTCCTCACAAACCAAGCTGTGGAGACGTGATGGTAACGTGAAGAGATCCGAAGCGGCTAGAGCTGCACCCTGCTGACCTTGTTAAAAGCTGCTTTGATAGTCTGTGTGGGCTTCCTTATTAGTGCGGCTACAACGGCCATTTCAATGGGATATTCTTAAAATATATATATATTAGATTACATTTATATTTTGGGGGTGTTTTATTTGACTGTGACAGAGACAGGAGACCAAGGGAGAGAGAGAGGGAAGGCCATCCATCCATCCTGTACACATTTACATTTAGTCATTTAGCAGACGCTCTTATCCAGAGCGCCTTCCAGTAAGTACAGGGACATTCCCCCCCGAAGCAAGTAGGGTGAAGTGCCTTGCCCAAGGACACAACGTCATTTGACACAGCCAGGGAATCGAACTGGCAACCTTCAGATTACTAGTCCGACTCCCTCACCGCTCAGCCATCTGACTCCCTACACACCTACAGACATCCATACATAGCCTATACAAACTAACATCACTATATCCATTGTGTGTTCTCTTACAACCATAGTCCCCACACTGTGTTACAGCCCTGTATACATGCACACGCTTAACACTGATCTCCTTCAAGTGTTGTTGCTATAGCGACCTTTTCTTGCAGTTTTCAGTGTTTGTGACCTCGCCCCATGGAACCCAAAGTGGTGAATACACCTTCACAACAGTCCTTACATTAGAGGGTGTGTTTCAAGCAATCATGCAATCACACATGGGTTGAATACATAATCAGGTTGGCGGTTCCGTTTGGTTCTCCAGTTCGTCATTGTGAACATTTTATAAGTAGGAGAACTTAATGGTTTCCACTTAAATGTCCCAATTAGCAGAGACGGGCGTAGTGTCACTATTCATTTGAAATCATTACAGTTATTTGCATGAATAATGAGAGTGGGATACTAACAGGTGAGACGTCCCCTAGTGCTGTGGAGCTCTGGTCCACGTCTCTGATTACAAACTATTATATAGCATTCGAGGCAATTCACAGCCAATTGCATCCATCAACGCTTTGTATTCAAACAACAACAAAAAAAACTTTCCGTATTAATGTATATCCAATCTACATACAGCCAAAATATGTTTTCCATAACAATTGTAAATGATTACATTCATAAACAGAGCACAGTTTAAACACATTTTAGTCTCCCTCATGGCCAGAGTATTAACATTAATTACATCCACATGAAATAAACCGCAAGATAGATTCGCTTCCAAATGCCCAACAAGGTAGTAAAAATTTTAGATCGGAGAGGCCTGTTTCTTAAATCAATTCGCTCAATCAAAACAGATGTTCCCTCCCATAGACGCAGCAGAAACATTTCCAGTCTGAAACGTGGGCTGGAAGTCTCGCTTACAGAGCAGACAGGCGGATTTCAAGGTCATCGTCGGCTACAAGCTCGGAGACACTTACGGCTCACAAGTTGAACATTGCTGTCAGTTTACGCCATTCTGAATCCTAAATGAATCGTTTATGTTAATTCAAATGAAAACATTTAATGATAGTTATCCAATTTAAACTGAATTTAGCCCAGATGCTTAAACCAGATGCGCGAGCACATCAACTTAGTCACAGATGATACAGTCGCCAGGCCTTGACTCCCATGTTAACTCTACCAGTGAATGTCCATAATGTTAACACTTATTATTTCAACATTAGCAAACATTTTTCCGATTGGTTCCACAAAAGTACTGCTTCATGTTCTTCCAGATTCAAATCAGTTATCAAATATGTGCCCCATTTTGTGTTCAAAACAGGCAGTTGTTGTGCTGGCCTACTTAACTCTGGGTCCTGGGTGTCTTTGATTTGTGATGCCAGAAATCTACTGCCTAGGGTGGATTAGAAAGTTACTCCAACTGAATGCAACACTATATGAGTTAATACTATGACGTGGAAGGTCATGTCAAGTTAATGATCATTTCTTCTCCTCAGTATTTTTGCCCAACACACATTGTTTTAATTGTTACTTTATTTGAACTACTATTAGTGTCTATACATATTAAAGTGAATATGTCAAACACTGCACACCCTTAGACGTAATTGATTTCATGCATACCATGTGTAATATTTCAGATGTAGAATAACATCTTTGCTATGGTATACTAATGTCTCTATGTTTTAGTCTCAAGGACGCTCTCATTAGAGTCTGAGAGTTAAGTATCGTGTAGCCCATTAACATTGAAGAGATCCATCTGGATTGATGATCAGGACTGTATGTTTGTAAAAGTATCTGTCACCAACCTGCCATCTGGTGGGAGGATGCAGCAGGGGAAACCAGCGAGCTAGAGAGAAAACCATGCAGACATGTTGAACACTGGACCTTTATGCCCCAATGTGACTCAGCCAAACGACAGAGAATAAGAGATCAACGTGGAGAGAGAGAGAGAGAGAGGGAGAGGGGGAGAGAGAGAGAGAGAGAGAGAGAGAGAGAGGGAGGGAGAGAGAGGGCAGAGAGAGAGGGGGGCAGGGGGAGGCAGCCAGCTGCAGGAAGAGGGATCCCAAGGTGTGCTGCAGAGTGAGAGACAGACGGAGAGTACAAGAGAGGGAGCAGACTGGTATCTTAAACCGGACGTCTCCTCGGGTGTCCTTCACAATGCCTGCTTTTTTTCTTTTTTTCCTCTGTGAGGTCGGCTAGCCAGGACCCCCTGGAGCCGCATAAAAGAGAGAGGGATGAGGAGAGAGGGAAGAGGAGAGAGGGATGAGGAGAGAGGGAAGAGGAGAGAGGGATGAGGAGAGAGGGAAGAGGAGAGAGGGATGAGGAGAGAGGGAAGAGGAGAGAGGGATGAGGAGAGAGGGATGAGGAGAGAGGGATGAGGAGAGAGGGATGAGGAGAGAGGGATGAGGAGAGAGGGAAAAGGAGAGTAGAGCCTCCTGATCTTTAAAACACAGGCTTAATTTAGCCACGGAGATGGGGCTAATGGCACAACACAGAGACAGACAGAGAGGGAGGGGGAGGAGAGACAGAGAGACGGCAGTAGAGGGCAGGAGGAGACAGAGAGGAAGAGAAAGAGAGAGGGAAGGAGGTGTGAGAAGGAGAGAGAGGGAGAGAGAGAGAGAGGAGGTGAGAGAGAGGTAGAAGAAAGGAGAACAGAGAGAGAGAGGAGGTGAGAGAGAGGTAGAGAGAGAGGGGGGAGGGTCAGGGAGAGGTAGAGAGAGAGGGGGAGGGTGAGGGAGAGAGAGGGGGGGAGGGGGAGGGAGAGAGAGGGGGGAGGGTGAGGGAGAGAGAGGGGGGGAGGGTGAGGGAGAATGAAAGCTGAGAGAATGAATCCCGTCTCCTGGGACCTGAGTTGGAGTCAGGCTCATCCTGACAAACTGTCACACAAGGAAATAATAACCAAATAGCGATCAAATACAAAGGTGATTTTACTGCTCAGTTTTATTCGGCAATTCACCCTAAATTAAGTTGTCATGTTTTGTCAGTTAGCTATTATTTAACATAAAACAAACATATTTACTGGATATACACTGAATACTGTATATATAAAAATGTGTTCATAGTGAGGCAACAAGAAAGTTGAATCTCTGTAGTTAGAACTTTATTTAGAAATAAATCATTGATCATTTTCATCTGATCATTTCCTGAGAATAAACATGAACATGTTCATTTACATCAAACATCAGTTCACTTTATTTTGAGACAGAATAAATTTCGGAGCCTCATTAGCTTATAATGTGTTATGTATGGAATATAGCATTAACGTCTCCGGAAATAGAACACATCAATTGCGGTGGTCTTTCCTAAATTGCTAATTACACAGCTTCCTGATAAAATATGTATGAAGGCATTGTGAAGTTGGATCTGCTTCCTTGGTCTGAGCAGTTTGTAAACAAGTGTAATCAGTCTAAATACGGCCTTTACAATGCAAATTTCTGTCTGACTTGAAATAAACATGTTATTCTACAATATGGAAGTATAAGAGACATTTTACACTATGCACTCCTTCGTGAACTACTTCTAGGATCAGTGTAATGACTTCAGACACACATTAACTTTAATCGGTAAAGCCTTTGCGACATATCTACCATCTGTATATCTCCGGAGATAATAAGAATACATTTCTCTTCGATCCAATCATCAGAGGTAAGTCTTGAGGGGAGATAACTAGGATAACTATGCTGTTAACTGTCCCTAAGGCTGTCGTCCCGTGAGCACCTCCTACCTTTAACTATCACACTGCATTCTTCAAATGTTCATATAAACAACCTTCAAATAATCAAAAAGTTCAAATGATCCACCTTTGACTGTTCTGACCCCCAACTTCATGTTGACCTCTCTTATTGACGTTCTTCACGCTCTGTAGCTTCAAGCATAATAGATGGCACATCAAGGTTGTGTTCATTTAGCAGACGCTTTTTGTACGGGCTCGTCAGCGAACTATGGGCAACTTTTAGAGGGTTGATCCACTAAAGATGTGAATATGTTATCTTGCCCTGTACTGTCCATTGCTGCCCAACAATTATTGAGGTGTAAGTACATCATCCCTCCTCGTGTCCCCGATCACTGGCAGTTTAGCAGCATTTAAATGTGAGTGCTGCTTTGTCTGAGTGATGGCTCCGGTGCCACGGTAATGAGCTAGCATGGACACACAAGCAGCCTTGTGAGCAGCGCTGCACCATTAGGAGATGCATCTCTGCCCAAGCAGAAGAGCACAACTTAATTGGTTTAGTTCATCACGGCCAAAAAAGCTTTAATTAGTGGCAGGCCCAAGATGGATGAGAAAACGGAGGCAAAAGTATTATTGTGTGCGCTACACAAGCCCGGCAACGAGGGTTAAACACAAAAGATCACAACTGGTAAAAATCCTGGTGGTGGGTGGCTTAGGAAGAGATTGAGGCTTAAGACTTCTTGTTAGGCTGCAGGAGCAGGATGGCAGCTACACTACGGCTGTCTAAGCTCTCTGTGTTACAAGCTACAGCAGTGGGTGACTATTAAATAATTGTATGGCTGATATCTGAAATCTCCCTGAGCTACGGTAAAACAAACCAGACTAACTGAGAACTAAAACACTGTGATACTATGCAGTGTTTGGGTAGTGTCAGTTGTAAACAAATGACCGATTCCTGCAACAAAAAAAGGAGGTAAATTATCATGTTTAGTTTGTTGTGATCCTTTTTCTGATTCAAATAAAATACCAATTATGATGACAGGTCATATGGTCTGTCTTTGTTCTGGAAATAACTGAACATCATGTTTTCCTGCTTTCCAAGCAGTTCCATTAACGGCAGATTCCTGCGTTTCCACCCACACCACATCTGAAGCTACAAAGATGATCTGCATTTTCTATTCACTCATCTATTTAAGGGCACACTTATCTAAGACTTATTACTTACTACTAAATAGTTGCCGTACAATAGACAGCAAACCTCGATAAATGAGGTTCAAATTATGCTTAACTTTTCAAGGTTGAGGTCAATTCCACCTAGCTTTGACAATGGCTGTAAAATGTAAGTATTACAAAAAGTAGAATTCTGTTTGGTGACATTTCAATTACATGTATTGTTATATAAATTATATTTACATTCAAATACATATTCAGAGAGAATTCAGACACCCATTAAGCTCCATTACAGTCCAATCTCTCAAAAACATCACATTCACTTCCCTTAAATTCGCTTTTGAGCTCCACTGAAACTAAATTCTGACTGTCTTCAGACATGTGTCTGTGGCCTTAAGCTGAGACACGGGGAAGTTGACCCTCCCTAACTGACCACATGTCGGGAAGAATCTGTAAAGTGCAGATCAGCCAAGGTTATGATAACAAATTTGAGAATACTAGCACAGTAGGCAATGCCTCCCTCTTTCAAACTCAACCTGACCCACAGAAACTCAGTATTCCCCTTCTGCTCCCAATTCATGGAACTCATAAATAGGAGATGTAAGCACCACAAAGAAATATTGAATATAGATATTCAGTCAACGTTTGTGAATGGATTTTATAACCACACAAGCTGGATCTTCCAGGTCGGGGGAACTGTCATGCAGGGCTAATATAGCCATAGCATGGCTGGATAGTGTTTTACAACCTGATCCTGGTGTTTCACAGTATAGACTTTGGATGAGAAGTTGCCTTCAGCTGGGCATCTTGTTACAGGACACCCAGAATGTAGGAGGGAGAGACGTGTGCAAAATAACACGGCTGCTCCAATCTGCTTCTGCAATGTTGCAGAAAATATCGTCTTTATAAATATATTTATTTGTATTATTTATGAGTTAGCTGTCTCGATGGTGACATGCACCGGTTTGCCTAGAGGGCAGGTGACCTATTTTCTCTCTGTTGAAGTGAATGAAGCCGGTATTTGAACAGAAAAGAGAGGGATCGGATTCTCTGCTTGATTCAGCCAAGCTTGTGGATTAATTACCCTCCACCTAAACCTGATCCCGTGCTGTGAGGGAGACACTTCTACCTCCTCTGGATCAATAATGCATTTTTCTGTCTCTCCATTTAATTTGCACACAGACCCCGCTCCTACCAGCGTCATCGTCTCCCACGAAAGTACAGGAGAGATACCTGATATCCAGAGCCCAACAGCCTGCCCCCCCCCTTCCCCACTCCCCTGTTAGCTGACAAATTGATTCTCTAATGTCCTGCGTGGAAAAATCTCCTCAATCGAGAACGCCGCGCCAGGCAGTGTAGCATGTTGAATTCATGTAGCTTGAATTTTGCTTCATCTTTGGATCACTAAGAGCACTGATCAAGCCCCTGGACATTGTATAGGCAAAAGCCAATGATGAACTTTTAAGGAGATTAATGTGCTACCACACGATTTAGGACGATACTTAAGAGCACATCCTTGAACAACCCAGGACGGTGCTGGAAAGGTCAGACGAACCTGAGGTAGGTCATCTGATCTAGTGTGATCTCTGTGTGTGTGTCTGTGTGTGTGTGTGTGTGCTAGTGAGCGAGCGAAAGCGCATGTGTATTAGTTTGGTTGTGCATTGAAAGGAGAGACAAATGTAGCTGGTTCCTACTCGGTTGCTTCAAATGCTTGTGGTTTGGGAAATGACGTAATGGCAGCACTGCTTTATCCCATGGCGAGGTGAATGACTCATGTGGCGTAGCCCAAGTGTTCGGGGGCTTTAGCTCATCCTTTGAAGGAGCCTGACCTTGTGGGACTCTGGCATGATCATATCCTTTCACCGTCAGTGAAGAACATGTTCTTCCAATTGACACATTTTAATATGTCAACTAGGGAATCCTGGTGGTTGGGAACAGGTGAGGGGGTTAGCGATACTCAGTCTGTAAAAAGTTAGTGTAACAAAAACACAACCAGCTTTGAAGGATCCATTGTGTGATCGACTGGTCCCAGTACGTTTGAACTCAGAAGTCATGGATCTAGCCACCTCTCACAACCTGTGTATCTCATCTTAGCTCAAATTAATTATGCATCACGACATTCGTGTCGGTATGTCACGTAGATTACTTACGCATCTTTCTACCAATTGATTCTTTTAGGCTACATGATACTATGCTTCCCAGACACCAGGATGAACATACAATATCACAGATGTTCTTCTGGGCCCGGTTTCCCGAAGCACTACTGCTCGTGCATTGTACGACCATCCAGAGCCACGTTATCTTAAATATGCATTTCCCGAAAGCGTTGTTACTTACGTGGCACTTAAAATCCATCGTAAAATATCAACATTGGTGGTAATGCATGACAACGTGTGATATAATCTTTTTTCATTCCTGTCACTGTATTTCTGAATCAGCCATTTGTGCTTACAAAGTGCAAGAATGAAACAAATCGATCTGACTTGATTTGAAAGGTCAATATTTAGGTTAGCAGAATCCTCCCTAGCACTGTCAATTCAGTAATCATTCCCCTGACCAAGTTCCTAATGTGTATAATGAATAGTGCTTATGTTACTCGCTGGACCAACATTAAATGATAAGTCTCTCTGTGAAAGATAGCAGTAGGGTTCAGGAAGGTCCCCATCAACACAGATAGTGGCCATTATAGGAACGAAATGACAGGAGCATCCACAGTTCTCTCCCAGGGGAGATACACTATGCAGCGTGATAATGGATTCAATCTGGCCAGTTATCTCTTGACAGGCATCTGTGTGACTTGGACTGAATGAGCGAAGAAGGTCAGACAACCAGATACTGGACCATACAGGTACTCTCTATAGACAAGATGGAGGTGGGAGGAATTCCTATTAGTAGAAGTTGGGGAGTCTATACGCTTTCAGAGGATTGGGATTTTGTCGCTGCTCATCAGCTCATCTCTGGACATTTTGAGTGACATCATCAGTGTGCGCCCAGGAGAACTCTGAACCAATTAACCAGCCGGATGGCTTTTGGCAGTCAAGTGAACAAAGCTCTGTTAGGGGAGAAGACAAAACACTTGAGCCTTAATGTGCTACAGCAGGAAACCTAGTTGATCATTTGAATCTTTCATCACATCCAGGATTAGAATGCTTAAACCAATTGATTGTTGTAAATCGACTTTTTTACAACGTTAATGGTGGTCAAAAAGCAATTGCTCTGGCATGTTTTGATATTTATTTTAAATAAATGTGGCCCATTACTTTAATGGTTATTAAGTCAGATAGAGTCTGTGTTCATAATGATTTGTATCTATACCCAAGAGACCAATATTGACAACATTTACAACCAAACAGCTGTCTGTGTAACTGTTACATATTGATATATTGATTAACTAGTTTGGTAACATAATGATGAATGCAGTACTACTACACAGTGCACTAGTGATAGTCCTATTTAAACATACATTGTTTAACTGAGAAATAATCCTGCAGAAAACTGCGTTACTTAAACAAGCCCTGTGTCTACTACGTACAGGCATTTTATTCACCTGACAAACATTTAACTCATGAATAGTTCTTGATTAATTATCGGGTCATAAAGGGTGTTCATTAATTACTGTAAGATGTGTTGGCTTGTGTCCACTTTATTTTTTCTCTGCAGCTATCAGTGTTCATGTGCTCACTTCAGTGATCAAGCCAATAGCTGCCAACTGACCAGAACTCCTTTGAGCACTGTCATGGCAACGCATTCTTGAGTTTTTGGCCTAAAAACCCGAGCAAACGAGGGAAGAGACAGACACGCTGTCTCTCTTCTAACATTGTTGCAATTTACCGTCCCAGCTTGGTGATAATGTACATCATATTAGTGGTGATAATGTACATCACATTAGTGGAAAACTAATATCAGGGATCGATGCTTGGGTAATCCTCTTCACACATTCAGTCTTGGCACATGCTGTTGCTAGTGATTATGAGAAAGAAAGCCAGATTTGTCAAAACAACGTGCGTTGCGGGTCGACGGTGACTGGATTGTGTCAAAGTTTTCTAGTAGCATGGAAGGAACAATGTTTTTGTTCTGTCACGGCATGTTTAACATCTGACTTGGTAAACTTTGCCAGTTTTGCATGTTGCCCATTCTGTCAGGACGCTGACCAGAGCTGAGTAACAAGATGCATGTTGGCATAAATAATCAGGGTTAATTACAAGACTAATGGCCTGTGCTGCTCACTTAATGAACATGCAGTGAAACTAAAAGCTGAGCAGGGTACCAGCCTACCTCTTCTGACACACGAAGGCCAAACTCAGGTCTAGAAATGTACTTGATGAGAAGAAACTCCAGAAAAGCAAAACAAACAAACAAACAAAAGACTTTAACTGGAAAACATTTGGACTTACTTGAAAATATAAACACTGCAAAAGTGTAATTAGTAAACGGCACCTTGCTGGATTCAACATTTATTGTTTTTTTTTAACAGTCAATATTTGCATATTTGCCAGTCCCACAACTAAACTGTTTACACAACAAACCGTTCCGCATTTCTGGGCTACTTGGAGTTGTGTTCGGAGAGACTCCTCTCATGTGCCGACGTTAGGAGCAAACGACAGCTCTTGGCTGGAACAGTGGCCATCCAGTAAGTCAGGGGGATTCTGGGAGTTAATATGTCCTTGTAACCCAAGACCTCCATTGAGAACGCTGAATAGAGAGAGTGCGGATCCACTGACCGCAGTTCTCTCATCATCGCGTTGTGACCTTTTCAGTTCCCTCCCTTCTTTGGAATAGCAGATCCCAGGGCAGTGGTTGAAGGGAGCAGAACCGCAGCCCCGCTGCACTAGACTAAGAGGGCTTAGTGTAGTATTATGTTTCCATTATGACCCATGCATAACAGGAGGCCTGTTTGCTCAATAATCCAGGCAGTATACTACTGTGCACTGTAAATATGAAACATGTCTCTTCTGGTGTCTGACATTGTCCTGTTTCCTGTATCCACGGTGTGATGCCGAACATGCCTGAGAAAAAAAGGAACATTCTGAAGGTTTCAGTCATCTCGCTTTTTGGAGCGATGATCAAAATAAGTCACTCGATAGCAACACATTTAATCTTGCTTACATCTAAAGGTAATTTCTCGATCACAGCCTAGCCAAGCCTCTCCTGAAAGAAGTGATTTACCCAGCTGGGAAAAACGTTAACCGTTTTAATGATCGGGTTAAAGAGGTTGAAGAGTTAGGGTTCCTTCAATGTTTTAACGATTAATTAGCGGGATCCAAAGCCATGCTATGGCTGCATCTCCAAACAGACACAGGGCATTCCTATTGCATATACACATTATATTGCATACATGCATTTCATAAGAAGCACAGGAAAGTCACACGTTGAACAGTAGTATTGTGACCCCAACATTTCCTCAATCTGTTCCACTGTGGGATCGGAAGCCTTAACAAGCATAACAGCGTAACAGTCACGAGATTGATTTCAGCCTGGACCTGGTGGCTGGTCTGATTGCGTTTATCTCACGCGTTGATGTCGATATAGTCTCCATATTCAGGACACCCATTGTGTGAATGTGTTGATTGGCCCAAATGGCCCCAAGCAGAACCAATCACCATCAACTTCTCTACTTATCAACAAGCAGGCTTGTTATCCCTTTCAGAAAGCAAGATTTCACTTCAGAGTCGTCATTCATTTGACCATCAGAATCAGCCGTCAGGACGGAGTTGGTTCTGGGAGTCGTTCTAGGGAATCGTTCTGGATGAATCTGCGTTTTTTCTGGGTAATTTATCACTCTCAAGACCCAGTCACACTTGATACAGTATGGTATGGTGTACATTGAGTCCCCCCACTATTATATACAGCACAGAAATGCCTTGAAATAGTAAGCTTATTTCACAGTTGTTGTGTTTCAAAGATGGTGTTGCCGTTCATAGAACGTTTTTGAGTCTTCATGATATTATTTAAGACCTCTATATACCCCAAAAGATAACAGATAACTATCGTCTTTGGTACCTAACCGTATTTTTTGGTATCTCATTTTTACATACATACATATACACACAGCCTAGATATATCTCAGATGTTTTCAATCTTGGTAGAGTGTTTATGGACAGATAGGTGTCAGTTTTGGCCGAGGTGTTTGCTAGAGCTTGCTATTGGATATTGGATGAATGTAACTCAGTTGACAAGAATCCCTCTTTTGGTCCCTTCTTGCAGAAAGGAAAACAAATATCAGTGTTGTACCAGCTGTCATTGTCACACGCCCTGACTGTGAAGAGTGTGTATACTGTATTTCCACATGGATTGAACAATATAAATTATGACAAGTATACAATAGGATTATTGCAGTATTTCTCTCTACATCTGGGCTGTCCAACCCTGTTCCTGAAGAGCTACCGTCCTGTAGGTCTTCATCCTAACCCTAAACCCAGCACACCTGATTCTAATCATGAACTGGTTGATAAGATAAATCATTGGGTTTGGAGTGTAAACCCACAGAAGGGTCGATCTCCAGGAGCAGGAATGGGCCATCATGCTCCATATTATATCATGTACATGTATATAGCACACTGTGATTATTGCTTCAAACAGCCTACTAATCTAAGTCACTACAGTATGTTACAGTATACTAGAATAAATACTGTGTAAAACAGTGTTTCAGCTTGCTACCCAACTGCATAATGCTTGTTCATGCTTGAAGTCCCAATTAACTCTAGTGGAAAATACCATGTCAGGTCATTTTAAAATACCTGGATGCTCACCCCCTAAACAGTTACTCATCGTACAATAGATATAGTGTAGTGTGTCGAGAATGGTTCATAAAATCTGATTTGGGAGCAGAGATTATTCCCATCATTGTTGTCTGTGTTATTCATGGCTGTGCTGTCCACATGCAGTATGCTGCATGTTGCCGACCGATTCAATTCGCTGTCATGCCAGTGTCTTCGACTGTGGGGGGGTAGTTGAACGTGCGCACTGACAGGATATACCAGAAAGTGCCATGCATGCACTTCCTGGTCCTGTGCTGCTACTGCTGGGGTTAATGAATGGTCTGAGGAAACAATAGGACTATTATGAGGAGGAATGTGCAAGAGAGAAAAGGTGTGGGGGGGGAGAGAGAGAGAGAGAAAATAATCTGGTTTCCACCGGGGAGTGTTTTGGAGGTGGATATAAAGCAAATGAACCATGCTTATTGATTGTCATTTTGCTGGCTTCAGCTTCCTCGAAACTACAAGGGGGGCCCGTCTTCTCTGTCATCGCACGGCTCATTGTCCACTATGGGCTAATAAAGAGCTTTACTGGCAATATTATGTATTCTCTAAGGCTAGTGACAGACTGAGACAAGCCTTAAAAATGGAGCCCATTTCACAAACACAAGTTATGGAAAGCACTATACGGCATGTTCCATGGAAAATAGCTTCGCTAGCCGCGTACTAAACGTTTTTTTGCCTCAATTTGGCTGTCTTCTGAGAAAAAGAAAAAAGAAAAGAGAAATCATGTTAGAATGTATTATTTCAGACTGCTATACCTGTTATAACATTCGGTATATGCGCTGTGTGAAACATGAGTTATGGCTGCCTTGCTCTAGTCTACTTTCATGTCCTCTCTCTCACGTTTCATCGTTGTGTTTTCACGTGACGATGTGGATTGAATTCTCGTGACCAAGTGCAGAATCTTGTGACACACCTCCTCCCTCTCCTCCCCCTCCTCCCCCTCCTCCCTCTCCTCCCTCTCCTCCTCCTCCTCCCCTCCTCTCCCGCTGTTTTGTGTGTGCACCATTACATTTCCAAGATAAAAATAATAACTAGATGAATGACGACGGTTTAGTGATGGATGGTGATGCTAGGACAAAAACATTTTCCTTTTTCGCCCCCCAAGAGATAAAATATGGATGTAAGTGTACTGTAGTTATACTGTAGTTATACCTCAGTAAATTTTTTCTGGATGACATTGAGGTCACAATCTTAATAATTTTGTTTTTTCAATAAAATGAAGCCTAGTATTTGTCTAATACAAAAGAGAACTGAAAGAGTTCCTTTTTTTCTCTTCTCTCTCCCTTTTCTCTCTCTCACGCAAATTACAGTCGGAACCTTTGAAACAAGCACTACAAACACCTGAGGTGACTCCTTGCTCAGGATTCATTATTACTCATCTCTCTCCTCCTAGCTGACCTCTGCTGAACCCTGCTGATGTTGCGTTGCGACCTCTTGTGATGTGCTTCTGAACCGGGGGTCACAGAAGCATGGTCTCGGAGGATGGAGAGGCCAAGCTTTTGTGAAGCGAGCAGGAGCAGACTCCGCCCCCCCCCCGGCCCCCGGCCCCCCCGCCACCGCGCCCCGAGGTCTTCTCCAAGCCCTCTCTTGTTCAGAGCGATGAACTCCACCTCCGAGTGGAACCCTGACCTTTCAAGTCCATTTCCTGCACATAATTACCCCTCCTGCTTGTTCTCCATCATGACCCCTCATTAGTATGGACAAATAATTATTCTTGGTCGTAGCAGCAGACTGCTGGCGGGGTTTCAGAGAGGTGTTGAACTGGCTCGTCACGTGGTGGGGTTGTATGTAGGCTTGTTGTATGTTGGGATCTATGTTGTGGACATTTGCTTCGCAGCGCATCAACAGACCCGTCCTCATGGGTTAACACCAATCCCATCATGACACAACATCCTCATCAGCGAGGCTGTGCAGCAGATCGCTGTGATGATGCCATGACACACAACATCCTCATCAGCGAGGCTGTGCAGCAGATCGCTGTGATGACGCCATGACGCCTGTAGCCTTTGCGGTCAATTAGAAGCGAGCTCATACACGTTGGATGCAGTAGCCAGTGGGATGTGATCTGACACCAGCTCTGCTAGTGCTGTGACTCCGTCCACAGCTGCCTGCGCAGCTGAGCTTCTGCACAGATCAGCAGATGAAGAGGCACTGCGGTGTCACATGATCTGGAGGAAGAGGAAAGAGCTGTCCAGGTGAGAGGAACATCTAAACACCTGGTGAGGTCACCCAGCGCAGTTCATTAGGATAAAAGAAGGACATGCTAAAACCATTGGCATTAACATGGGGAGGTTGGGGCTGAATCAAATACATTATCTAACTGAAAGACACCAATTATTCCCAGGAAGTAAACAAACATATCTGTCCAATTAAAGATCTGCTTCATTTGTTTGGTGGCGATGGTTTTGTTTTTGTCGGAAGGGGCTGGGAAAGAAGGCTCCTTTGTGTAGCTGTCACCTGACAGAGAAAAAGACCCAGAATGGCAGTTCCTTTCACGCGAGCGCCTACATTTGTTTATGATGAGAGTGTTGTTGTTGTTGTTTGTCCCCCCTAGAAACCCACGGGAGAGAACTCCCTCGCCCTGAGCAGGAGAAAGCTCTTCACCGCACACAATTTCAGAACACTTAAGCGATACTGGATCCCAGTGCGTCTCAGGCTGCCAACGCCAGAACAGATGCTCTAAAATTGAATATAGATTTCAGTGAGCGAGGCGGTGTGTCTGATGAATCTCAATTTGCCGCTGTCCATATTTCATAGAAACTACCACTGTGGTAATGCAGGGAAGGGTGGGAGGGATGGATAGATGGTGGGAGGGAGGGAGGGAGGGAGAGAGGACTATGGCTATACATGTCAAACTGTCACTTTGTTACAGAAAAGGAATGATGTGTATTCTATAACAAGTAGTGTTTCACTCTCCATCTCCTGTTCTGCTCGCAGGCATGGCAGGAGACATTTTATTAAAACTTGGAAACTAATCACAAGTTTTCTTTTTTTTTGGGGGGGGTGGGGGGCGGGGGGGCTTGTTATGAAAAGAATAAAGACAATATTTCCTAATGACAGAAGTTTGAATCACTTCTCATATTGTACCGCGGTTGTTGTCATAGCTAGCGGAGACAGGGAGATATCTAGGTGGGTTTTTGAAGTGTGCTGATGTTAGAGGCTTGTCTATTTATAGATAAAGTACAACTCAATGTTTGGCAATTCCTGTACTTTCCATTGTACTGCCTCTGAGGCTGCAGTTGGCACAGGTACCTGCTGTTTCAGAGCGATGGGTTTGCGTTGGTTGTCAACACTCACATATTGGATGGTAATAAATGACTGCAACTATCTGCTCTTAAGCCTCGTACCTGGCTGGTGTGACTGGATGTGTGGTAGTGTGCCACACTTGACCTAACCCTTCATCAGCAGGACACACAACACTTCAAGACCGTGAAGCACAGATACGTCCATGGCAAATCAGAGCCGACCCAGTGAATCTCCCCCTCGGGTTCTCACACAGACCCTCACACACGCCTACAGCATGCTGCAGCTTGTGGCTCAGCCCTGCCCTGCGGTCAGCAGAACCGTAACAAGCTCTTTCTCTTCTTATAATGATGTGTGGGAAACACAGGTGTTGAGCACGCAGGGCCATGTCAGACCTGCACTGTACAGCCCTGCGCTGTACAGCCCTGCACTGTACAGCCCTGCGCTGTACAGCCCTGCACTGTACAGCCCTGCACTGTTCTACCTAGCGTTCTACCTTTACAAACAGTGGCTGAAGAGGGGCGTTCTACCTTTACAAACAGTGGCTGAAGAGGGGCGTTCTACCTTTACAAACAGTGGCGGAAGAGGGGCGTTTGACCTTTACAAACAGTTGATGAAGAGGGGCGTTCGACCTTTACAAACAGTGGACAAACAGTTAAACGATTACGTGTGTCAGTTGTTGATTGAACTTGTCTTATTGAAAACATAATAAGCGCCGTGCTGCTACAGCGAGCCTGCAGGGTGTCAGTCACAGCACCTAGCAGACCAGCGTGTCTGTGCCCGGCCTGTTGGCTGCTGGCTTCTCTCTTGCTGTGGCTGGGGGCGGGCTTCCTGCTCTATGAATGCACATTAGGTTGTTGTTTCTGTTAGATGGAGGGAAGGGAGGGGGGGTTGCGTTGAAAAAATCTAAAACCCTTTGGGCATTACACAGTTCTAGCGGGGGGACAGGAGAGCGAGAAGGCAGTGCCTTCTAAAATAATTTGAGTCGACACCGTACATGTGTCTGTGTGTGTTGCCTCTTCTCATTAAGGAAACATGTGTGCTGTGCAGTCGATGGAGGAGAGCAGAGAGGAAGCATGTGGAGATGCTGTGTCCTCCATCACCCTGCTCCCCTCTCCCTCTCTCTCTCTCCCTGCTCCCCTCTGCCTCTCTCTCTCTCCCTGCCCCCCTCTCTCTCTCTCCCTGCCCCCCTCTCTCTCTCTCTCTCTCTCTCTCCCTGCTCCCCTCTCTCTCTCTCTCTGCCCCCCTCTCTCCCTCTCCCTACCCCCCTCTCTCTCTCCCTGCCCCCCTCTCCCTCTCTCTCCCTGCCCCCCCTCTCCCTCTCTCTCCCTGCCCCCCTCTCCCTCTCTCTCCCTCCTCCCAGCTGAGTGCAGGGTCTCTGTGAGGCACAGTCAGTCACATCTGCTTTAGCTGAAACGAGCCCCTTCAGGACCCGAGTGTCAATGAGCGAGGACACACACACATACACACACACATACACACACACATACACACACACATACACACACACATTACCTTCAGGACCCGAGTGTCAATGAGACATACACACACACTACGCGTTTATATTTAGTCATTTAGCAGACGCTCTTATCCAGAGCGACTTACAGTAAGTACAAGGACATTCCCCCTGAGGCAAGTAGGGTGAAGTGCCTTGCCCAAGGACACAACATCATTTTGCACAGCTGGGAATCGAACTGGCAACCTTCAGATTACTAGCCCGACTCCCTAACCACTCAGCCACCTGACTCCCTACTACACATACACACATTCATGCATAGATGCATATGCACACACACATGCACACATATATAATGCACACAGGCATGTGTGCATACATGCACACACACATACAAACATGGAAACTCACAAAGTATGAATAAAAAACGCTATGCTATAGAACTGCTGCTGAACACATACTGCATATGAGAAATGCGAAGATATGGGAGAGTTGTCATGCAGGGTAACAAGGATCAGAAGCGTGTATGAAAGGCCTCTTCAGTAGCCACAGCACGTCTTACACAGCCTGGTCCTGGTCCACCAGGTAGCATGTTCTAGTTTTCACTTTCTGTCTGCAGTAAAAGTTTATTCATTATTTGGGGGAGAGGAGAGGCTGGTGAATCATGCCTCCCTCCTCCTCCGCTCTTCCTTCAGGGTCTTTTTCGCTTCCGTTGCTTTCTTCACCTCCATCGGAGCGAACACACTCTTTAATTGGCATAATGATGTGATTAATTGGTTACTTGTCATCCTCCACAACAAGCCCTCCGAGTTGCACACTGTAAAAAAGTCAATCAAGCGTGAGTTTACAAGTAATCAAATGCTAAAGATTGGAAAGAGCGTATCAAGGATGTCCAGCTGCGCCGAGTAATTACAGAGGCTTTATTAGCTCTGTTTCTTTACAGTTGAAAAGAGTCGTTTGTTCGCCGACTGAGACTACAGGAATGCTTCTCGGCTTGTGGTGTCATTTTTCCGAGGTGTTGTCATAGAGGTCTGACAGTTAAGGCCTCTTTACACTGCGGTGAACTGCCAGAGTTTTGACAAGACCTATTTCTCTCACGAGGAAAAATCAGGTTGAGGCCTAACAAGGAGTTCCCATGGATAAATGAGCCAAATAGTAGGATGGCCATTTTGTCCTTGAATTTTAAATCAAGTACAAATGGTTTCAACAAGTGTTCTGAAACAAAGTTTTGATCTTTTTTTGCCTTTTGACTTGAGAAAATGAAACCGGTCTGTCTGTCTCTCTCTCTCTCTCTCTCTCTCTCTCTCTCTCTCTCTCTCTCTCTCTCTCTCTCTCTCTCTCTCTCTCTATCTCTCTCTCTCTCTCTCTCTCTCCGTGTCTCTGTCTCTCTGTCTCTCTCTCTCGGTCTCTCTCTCTCTCTCTCTCTCTCTCTCTCTCTCATCATCTCTCATTAACAACTCAGGCACGCCTTTTGCATAATGACCCTCCTCTGTGCTTCCCTCCAGCTTGTATGAGGGGACTCATTATTAGTGAGATTCGCCGATGAAGACCTGCGCATAATTACGGGGGTCAGTCCGTGTTCTAGGGACAGGAAAGGATCATTGTGAAAAGAAAATTTAGTTTGATAAAGAATTCAATTTCATTTGCGGTGTCGGATTGCACAGATATTGTCTGCTCAACTTTGGTAATGACATTCGTACGAGGTGGTTTCTGTGTCCAGTTTGGATTTTGAAAGGAATTGAAAGTAGTGGGAGGTTGGTTCTTGTGTAAGAAGCAGAAACCAGCACCTGTAACTTTTCTTGTCTTCTCTTTTTTATCTCTGGTTTAGACTTTCCAAGGGGTGTCTATCAACATTCTGTTTTCAAATGTGTTTGAGATGTATTGATCCACTCTACCATGTGATTAGCTTACTTATGATGTCTCTCTCAGTCTGACTCTGTCTCTGTGTCTCCCTTTCTCTCGCTCTCTCCCTCGATCTCAATCTCTCTAAAAACAGATATCAAAGGCGGAGAGGAGGTGATAACTGAAAGTGAAATAAGAACAGGCCAAGGCTGAAAGGATGATCGTTTCTCAAAGTGGTAAGCACTACGTATTTTCAGTCTTTCAATTCTTGTCGTTTTTTTTTTTATTCAACACTTTTGAGTTTTTGCTTTTTCTTTGATTTCATTGTCCATCCATCACTATATGCATCTTCTTCTGTCGCAGATGGTTCTAGATAAAAGAGCATTCATTCAACCATCCTGGGTGGAACAGACACCATGATGGCATACGCCATGTGAATCATAATTACAGTAGCATAATGTGATGCCAAACCTTTTATGAACAAAGCAATTGGAAATTTATTCTTAGCAGAAGTGTGGGAGATTTCATGAGGTATTGCGTTTTATCAAATTGGAGGTGTAGGTTTTGATTATAGATTCACACATATACCTCAAGCTAATTTAGATTTAATTAATCTCACCAGAAAACGACAGTGATTTTACGGAAATGACACTGAAAGTCTACAACTCTCTGGCTGGGAATGTTTAGTATGTAATTCCTTGTTTTTCCTAAAGCAATAACTGTCAGCCTGTGACTTCAGATCTTACCCACAACGGCTTCTAATTAACAAGTTACACAGCAGCAGTTTTGATCAGAGCTGAGCTAAGGAGCCTTGGCTGAACAGAAGAGTAAAGTGATGTTGTGGGAAGGGAGAGAGGGCACCAGACAGATCCTGTCAATCCACAGTATCACTCTTAAATCTTCATCTCTTGTTCTCGCAGGAAAATGCAGCCAAGCACGGAATAGGGTTATGCATCTAAATTAAGATGCCATGTTTGTGAGTGGAATGCACCGATGCAAAGTTTGATGTATCTATTTAAACACAACCGCTCTTAATCTCCCTTCTCAGGCAAACTATTCTTTCACTTTATTTAGTTCTTTCCTTCTTCTTCTAAATGCTGTATGAAGTGTATTTTCATCTAAATGGTTTATTCTCATGAGCAGTTTCTCTGATCAATCTTAAGCTTTGCCTAGGGGTGCTTAACTGTGGCATCATGCAGGGGTTTGATGGATGAATCTTGATTTTTGTGCTCAGCAAATGTGCCCCTCCCTGTCCGCTAACTAACAGAGGACTACTGTTATTTAAAGGAATGCTTGCTTTTATTTTCTCACACATTAACAGAATTTTCCACTCTTGGCAATTGACTCATGAAAACAAATCAGAGAGCACAGTTGTGCTGATTTATTCATGTAAATAACCGTTTATCCATCCTGATATCAGATAACGGTGAACAACTAAGAAATTAAAGTAATGTGTTGTAGTCTAAGTAGGTAGTAAGTGTTTTTTCCTTGACACATAAGGACAATGTGCATTGGAGAATATTACTGTAAATTTCACAAAAATACTGTTGTTTCGCATGTTGTGTGAGAATTATTCAGTTTCAACAAACATAAATTATTAATTAGTCTACATTTGCATATTTGCCTCAAGCAATGAACATGCTCAGATGCCAATAATACCATGGTAACCTTGGAGATTTTGTTGGTTCTTGTCTGGTTAGGACAAAGTCCAAACCACCATAACCATAAACAAAAATACTCTTGGTTGAATGTTTCATAATTAGCATGACCTACTTTTGAAGTACCTGTTCTGAGTCTGACCCAGTTTTTAAAGCTAAACTACCTTCAGAGATGCCATGAGGCTCCAACCTTAATATCGAACAACCAACACCTTTCACATGCATGCACATCGCATGAACTACTGCGGAGAAAATATCGAAAGAGAAAATAAATCTATATTTAGTGCACGGAGGCATAAGACGGCTAGTTTCAGAGAGGTTGGGAATAGGGTGTCACTGACGAGCCAGGATCTGAAATTGGCACAGTTTCACAGCTTCCACCGAACACGAGGAGAGTGAAGGGGGTAGCCCAGAGGAAGCAACGTAGCTCCATATCAATTAAGTCGGCTTCTACTCCCCGTCCCTGTCCCTGCGCTCACAGGCCGCCCCGCCAGCGTCTCTCAGCTGGGTACCTGCGTGATGGGGAGAGCCGAGCGTAACACCCGCAGGTTTGCACCAACATCCTCACCTGCCACAATCCATCCTGGATATGCAGGTAAAAACAGGAGCTTCTAATTAGAGCGGGGGAAGAGTTGGGGCATCTTCTGGGGTTGCGTGAACACAGGCTGACGCAGCGAGGACCAGGATGCAGAGGAGCTAAACGTTGACACTATTCCAGGTCTTGCGGTTCGGGCAGCTGATTTTCTACTGGGCTGTACTAGTTAATCCCTTTTTCAGCAGACTCCACTGTGCTGTTGGTTATGCACCGTTAGACATATTGTGCAGTGAAGTTGTGAATGTACTGTACTGTACTGTAGGGTCTAGATAGGTCACTGCAGAGTTAGTACAGAATGAAACCATTTGGAAATAAGGATACCCAGCCAATACCTGCCGACCAGGAATCCAAGGCAGTGAGAAAGCCATCAAACATCTAAAACCTGCTCCCCTCCAGGATATCTCCTCTCTCAGGTGCCTTCAGCTCACCTGCCTTCTCCGGCAGCGCACGTGTTTAGACGTATTGTAATGTAAATACAGTGGAGAGTCTTCAGAGACAGAACATGAGATGAAGGCCTGGTCTACCTCTCAGCCTGCTTCTCACCCAGGGACGGGGGGCTCTGCGTGGCAGAGGAAGGGCTGCTCTGAGCTGATAGTGGATGGAAATAAACATGCCAGGGTCTTCCATTCAGTGCAGCTGGGGTTATGATAATTTATTACAGGGAATGAAATGACATGTTTCCGTCTCATAATTATTATTTTGTATTTTTTTCTATCCTGGAGCTCTACGGCAGGGCTTTATCCATAAGGGGAACTTTAATTCGAGGGAAGATGAGGAACTTTTAGTGTGAAGTAGAGGGAACCATAAGCACTGGGAAGAAATTCACTTCGCATAGAAATTATTTGACTTGACTTATTGTACAATTTCATAAATGCTATAAATGTACAGTATGTTTCCTGTGCATGGAAGGAATGTTTAAATGGGTTAGGGTTATGTTCACTTCCTAATGAAGGTGGGACATAAAAGAAGACAGGTTTTATGAATAGGCAAAGTGGAAATGTTTATTTGAAAAGGAGACATCTGTTAAATTGCATCCATATTGCCCATTATTATAACTGCTGTACCCTTATGTCTCATTACTCTTCCTAATAGACTCACGTCTCCCCAAGTCTATTGATTCAATATCATTACTCTCAACACCACCTCCGCTGCCAAACATGCCATTGTAGTTTGTGGCAATTGCTTTGTAAATTATACTGAAAAACATTTTGCCTGATTGATATTGGTGTGGCTGCTAGTCGGCATCCTATGAAGTTGTATTGATGAAGTGGAGATTCGAAATGTCATTGGAAACCTGTTCCTCTTCTCTTCAATCATCACAGCTTCATGGGTACTGGTTGTGCTACGATGCCAATCTGTGAATTTAATTATGAAGGTTTAATTGGAAAGAAGCTTAACTATGGATGCTGTTGTCGTTTGCGTAATTAGCAGTTTGCAGCACCTTATATTTCGTGTTGCAGAACTGAGACTTCCAAATAAGGTGGTAGGTTTGGAATTCATTGATCTCGTCTTCAAAACCAGACTAGCAAAGCCCTTTATTCTTCTTTGACTGGTGCCTTGTCCTGCAGAGAGTCGAACGATAACCTTCACTGTCTACTTGTGCTTATTTCACTGTAGTAGCAGAAGCCTAAACCATGACTTTAAAGTCAGGCTAAACTTTCAATAAAAGGTTGAAATTGCAGGGTGCTTTAGTACCACTGTGAAATCATAGCTTAATAACAGCTCAAATAGTAAAATACTGTTCTAATCACATAGTGAATAGCACACAGGAAGATCTGTTTTGGACTACATGTTTTTATGTTACATGTTGATCCAATAAAATTAGGCCAGTTAATGCTATCAAAATAATTAGACTCAGTGTCTGAAAATCAATAGAGTAAAAGTGCTTATTGCTTTGCAGTACAGTTTGTTTTCATTGAATTAACGCATCTAATTTGTTAGCACTGCTCTTTAATATGATTTTTTTTTTTACAAATAATAGCTATTCACGCGCTGTTAATGGCCATTTTCAGTCCCAAATGTATGGAAAAAACATTTGTTCTACCCCGACAGAGGTGGAGATTCTTCCCCAGTTGGTATATACCGACCCATATCTAAACTGTCTGCTGGCAGAGGTACTGGAGTCGCTAGTTCGAGACAGCAGATGTTTTGAATGGAAAGCAGTCAGGCTTTAGGGCCACAGTGATGAAGAAAGGGTTTTGTCCGTCTCTTCATAAACGGAGTGACTAAGTTCAGTTGAGTTCTGGATTTTAATAAGTATTTATCAATCTGCAGATTGGGAGAGAAAACCAGACCTCTGACAATAAATGACAACACAACACCAAGCTTAGGTCTCAATCATGTCTCTCTCGGCTCTGAAGGCCGGAGGACCATCTTTTATAGGGCACAGGAATGTAAACATAGATAGTGACAGTCAGGCAGTAATGACGTTACAACAGTCTCAGAGGAAGAGATTCACAGCTCCCAACACATGACCACTCAGACTAGAGAGGTCATAGTTGGCGCTCTCCTTGTAGTCATGACAAAGGACGTTTACCAAGTACTTTCTCCTAAATTTCTCATAAATTACCTGTCAAATCATACTCAATGGGCTTTGGAAGATGGTTGCAAATCCATGGAGTTATGCTCAGGAGTTACACAAGGTTTGATATTGACCCGAGTCAACTGTTGTTCATGTTGTGTATCAGCTAAGTTGGGGATCACATTGAAAAAGCGAACGTTCCTTTTTATGCGGATGATACTGTTGTTTATTCAAGTGGTCGTAGTTTATCCTTGTGTTTTGAAACCAGCCTAATGAGCTTTTAACACCATTCAACAGAGTCTGTATGATTTAGAGCTGAGGGAAAACAAAAGGCATGGTATTTTCAAATGCCCGGCATGATATAAATCATGTCATAGCTACATTGGATGGTCACACTATTGGGAGGAAAGTAGAACTTTATTTTGTCCCCATAGGGGCAATTTGTTGTGCAGCAGTAAAAAAAAAAAAAATAAAATCTCTCTATATATATATTGAGGGAGTGTAAACAAACAGGTATCTGGGAGTGAGGGTTGATGACAAGCTCAGCTTCACTGTTCATGTGGAGAACTTGATAAGGAATCTCAAATTGAGAATAGTTTTTTATTACCAGCATAAAAGCTTGCTTTTCTCTGGAGGGCAGGAATGAGCTTTAACGGTATACCTTGCTGGCAGTTTTAGATTTTAGTGACTCTTCCACCACTCTGAGAGAACTTGATTCGCGGTATCATGCGGCCCTCAGGTTTATCACAAATCAAAAACGTCTCAACACACCATTGTGAGCTTTATAGTGCCATGACTGGTCCTTATCGACCCTGCTCAGGCTTAAACAGTGGCATATATAAGGGAGTCAGGTGGCTGAGCGGTGAGGGAGTCGGGCTAGTAATCTGAAGGTTGCCAGTTCGATTCCCAGCTGTGGCAAATGACGTTGTGGCCTTGGGCAAGGCACTTCACCCTACTTGCCTCGGGGGGAATGTCCCTGTACTTACTGTAAGTCGCTCTGGATAAGAGCGTCTGCTAAATGACTAAATGTAAATGTAAACAGTGGCATATATAGAACTTTAAGACCATGTTCATGGTATCTGTTTTTATGAAATCAGGCTTGATGTGTGTCTATTGACTAAATAGAACACTCATAACTGTAATCATTCTATGATCTCCAGTAAAAACCGCCTAATGTAGTATACATGTATGATTAAATTAAAAATACATTCTCTCATTTCTGGAATACCTGCCCATCCATGCCTAAACATCTCTGAAATTGGTCTCATCAGTTGATTAGGAAAGTGCCTGTTCTGATCAGGATTGCTGGTGGTGATTACAGAGGTGTGGTGAGATTAGGAGCAGACTTGGGGATCTGACTAAGTGAACGTGACAGGAAACTCATCTCTGACACAATACAGCTCAGTCCCAAGGATGACATTAGACTACAGCTGTCCCTCAAATCCATGGCCTTAATTAGACTAGATGTGTCTCATTCAGGTCCATCACAAAAACACCCCTGTGAGGAAATCTTAAATGTCAGGGGAGAAGGAAAGGCTGTTCTCTGCAGACGGTCTCATTTAAGCAGAGCTACTGTGAATATAAACTTCGAGGACAGTTCATGTTACCAACCAACCGTACCAGTATTTTGCACAGTTTTTCAACCAACCAACTTAACCCCATCAGTCGATTAAACCAACCCTATATCCCATAGTTTAAGATTAACCTTACATCGCTGTCACCTGAAATGACTTATCTCAACTGGTATGATGTCAGGCGGATGAAGAGAACCGGTAGACAGATCCGTAGACAGAAACTGGAGACGGGGTTTCCGTCGCAAGCGGTCACGGGGACGACAGGAATGAGAGTTCCAGTCTGCCGCTTGCAACGTGTTCTCAGAGGAGGCCTGAGCAGCCCGCCCTCCTTCCTCACCTCATCTCCCAGCCTGCTTGACCCAGCCTGCAGAGGCATGCTGGGAGCTGGAGGGCCAAGCATCGGCGGGTCTCGCACCTTTGATGTTTTCCGACGGTAGCTTGCCTTTGCAGTCAGAGTTATGGATCAAGTCGGACAAAGTTGGAGTCCACAGTGCCGTGGCCACTCCCTGCCAGCTCGGGGCTGATGCCGGCTGCATTCTGATTGACTTTGCCGAACACAGACAGCTTCCATTAGGGTGATGCATGGTTTTTGTCTGCGATCGTTGTGAGATTCGTTTGCTCTGCATTTGGTTTTAAAATAAGCACATTTCGCTAAGTTCTCATTATTGATCTCTGCTCTCAGAATCAGGCTCAGGCTAGCAGGAGTGCAGTTGAAACTCGATGGCAGATAATGCATGAAAGTACATCTACACCCCTGATTAATCCAGTTCATCATCCTGAGCCACATAACAGCGATAAAACTGGGAATGACCGGGAGACAGGTCCCAGGTATGGACTGCTGATGTATTGGAGACAAATGAAACACGATTTGATGAGTCGGTCTGGTAGCAAGAGATGAAAACGATCATCCCCAAAGTGGATGTCAATAGGACTTCATACCTAACCCAGGAAGCTCCAAGGAGGGTGTTGACTTGATGTTGTTGCAGAAAGGTTCAGTGTCTCAGGCAGGAAGGGTTAAAAGGGGTAATATAAGGAACCTAATTAAGTCTTAGAGGGAGGGTATGGATTATCTTAGCCTGCCACGCGGCTGCGGCTATCACAAACTCGAGGTGAATGATTAATTCATGCGTGGTTTATTATTTATGGGTGCCGTGATCTACCTGTATGGGAGGCTGCATGAATGCTTTGTCTGTGTGAGGGAAAGAGAGAGGGACAGAGAGAGAAAGAGAGAGAGGGACAGAGAGAGAAAGAGAGAGAGGGACAGAGAGAGAGAAAGAGAGAGGGACAGAGAGAGAAAGAGAGAGAGGGACAGAGAGAGAGAGGGACAGAGAGAGAAAGAGAGAGGGACAGAGAGAGAGGGACAGAGAGAGAAAGAGAGAGGGACAGAGAGGGACAGAGAGAGAAAGAGAGAGGGACAGAGAGAGAAAGAGAGAGGGACAGAGAGAAAGAGAGAGAGGGACAGAGAGAGAAAGAGAGAGGGACAGAGAGAGAAAGAGAGAGAGGGACAGAGAGAGAAAGAGAGAGGGACAGAGAGAGAAAGAGAGAGAGGGACAGAGAGAGAAAGAGAGAGAGGGACAGAGAGAGAAAGAGAGAGAGGGACAGAGAGAGAGGGACAGAGAGGGATACAGAGAGAGAAAGAGAGAGAGGGATACAGAGAGAGAAAGAGAGAGAGGGATACAGAGAGAGAAAGAGAGAGAGGGATACAGAGAGAGAAAGAGAGAGAGGGATACAGAGAGAGAAAGAGAGAGAGGGATACAGAGAGAGAAGAGAGAGAGGACAGAGGGATACAGAGAGAGCATCTGACTGCCTACTGAAGCAAAGAGCCCATTGGGCCAATCGCTACATGGATCGTAAACTAATCTCTCTCTCAGCCATTTTACATTGTTTCTCTCCTGCTCGCTCCCTTAGTCCTTTTTCTACCGCTTACTTGTACACACACACACACACACACACAAACATATACACACACACAAACATATGCACGCACACACACACAACACACACAATCAAATACAGACACATACCTACACACTCACACACAAACATACACATAGAAACACACAGACACCCACAATGCACATGGACACACACCTGGATGCAGCTCAGATCACCCATGGACACAGTAGAGGCTGTAGTCTGAAGGGGGAGGATGTGCAGTAATGATGCCCATGACCCCACTGTTAGCCATGCCAGAGAAGCATGGTTATGTTCACTTCACTTCAGCATTTAATGTGCAGCGATGCAATTCTAACCTGGTGAATATTATGCACTGGGAGCAGCCAACTGTGGGCCAAATCCCTCCCCTAGAAAGGGCTTGTATCAGCAGGTGTGACAAGGAGGGATAGCCTGGGTGTGTGTGTGTGGGGGAGATGGGGGGGGGGGGGGGGGGGATGCAGTGAAATTAAATATTTTATAGCGAGATGCAGTTGATAGAAAAAAAGAAAGAAAGAAAAAGAAAAAAAGAAACTGGCGGCGGGGGGGGGGGGGGGGGGGGGGGAGAGGAAGGGATCAGTTGGCGCTGTTTGCTGCCAGAAGAATCTTGCTCTTGGAAGTGGAGGAAGAGGACCAGATTAAAATGTGCCACATGTTCCGAACAGTGCACGAATGAGGCTCAGCGCTCTTGAATAAATGATGAGCGGGCACAAAACATGCTGAGGGCATTTGGCCAGTGGGGCGACCTCAGGAAACGAAACCAATGCACCCGCTGCACCTGAGGAAGCTGAAGACACAGGAAGTAATAAACACGCAGGGAGAAAACACGTTATGGGGCTGGAAGGCAAAGCCAAGAGTTTGAACTTACATCCCTGTAGATACATTTGATACTTTAGACCATGACTGTACTGGCCTGATAACATTAACTATTATACTTACTGTATATAGAGTGGATGGTCATTGAATTACTCTCTCTTAATCTGTACTCTTTTAAAAGAAGCAGGGGATCTTTCCCAAACTTTTTTATCATCTCTTTTTTTTTTATCACTTAAATTCACACCGTGAGATCCTTTTAGCCCAGCAATTTTACTCTTTAGCCATTTACGGGAAATATACGATGCAAGTAGCTCATAAGACGACATTTTATGTGTTTGATTGGAAGTGGAAAGAGCCAGGAGAGAGATGGGCTACGTTGAGGTACGGACTTCAGTTTTACGGATTACTGAAGGTGAACCTGACGCGGGGGCCATAAAATCCCCCAGCATCACCACACCCAACGGGTTTAAGAGGGAGAGGAAGGGGCCATTACCTCCAGAGATGGAATAGGGTTACAGAAAAACCAAGGTTATTATCAGGTGTGGGCACTGCTTATTATGGTTTACTATACTATAAACATTGATCAGAAGCTATTCCTAGGTCCGTGGTGGTAACCGTGGTTCCCCAGGGTCATAAAAACCTTCTATCTTTGTCTCAAGTTATTTGTGTAATAAATACTGTTCATGTTCACAACACAACACTAATTTAATTGCTTTCTAGACAATGTTGTCAAATGGTCATATAATATAACTAGCTACTTACATGAGATTCTTTCCCAGTATAGGTCAAGAGGTCATTCTGTAGCATGCACCTTAAAACCAGTTATGCAAGCTAATCAGTCATTCTAATGATATCCTTGTCAGTTGTTTTTAATGAGTTTGAGAAAATAACAAAACATATATAAACAGGCTTCCTGTCTTCGTACGTCATGCCGGACCTGATGTGTCTCTGTTCATGCAGTACTGGGTTGTAGGTGCGTCAACTCGTGACGAACATCTTGATTATCATCAAGGGATATGAACATTAATAGACCACCCACACAATGTTTACCCTCTTGAGTAAAAAGCAGCAAATAATTTAAATGAACTCGATAAGCATGTGAAGTAAGATAAAAGGCAGTGAGACAACCAAAAGGAACCCTCAACCCTAGTCACACACACACACACACAGGCACTCACACACACACACACACACAGGCACTCACACACACACACACACACACACACACACAGGCACTCACACACACACACACAGGCACTCACACACACACACAGGTACTCTCACACAAGCACACACAGGTACACACTAACAAACACTCAAACAGGCACTTATATTCAGGACACAGAGTCTTGAGCTGAATGAAAACACGATGTCTGGTTGCCTGGAGACAGATTCCCCTTGTTGAGAGTCATTACATCTCTAAAACAACGGCCAGTGAAACTGTTGCTTGTACAATAGAATGTCCAAGTAATAATACAAGTGTATTATTCTTTGAATAAAATCTAAAATATCTTGTAATCTCGTTGGCCTGATTGGAAAGTAAACTCTACAACAGAACTCTTCAGCATTTATCCTTATTCTGGAGCTCCACTAGTCAAATTATTGTGGAAAAAAACCTCCTAGTTGAACACAGAAACAAATGTGGCATTTGGAAAATAGGCAGTAAATAAGAAATCCCCATGCATGCAGAGCGCACAAGTCTGTGAGGACATTGACCATTTGTCAGTTTGGATAAGGTCACTTGTAAATTGCATGGCAAATTCATTGAGTGCAACGGAGAGGACGTGAGGATGTGGAGCCTGAAAAGTGTTAAGAAAGCAACGTTTGTGTTATCTGGTTTACATCACTGACAATATCAACGTCCTAATGTTGATTGGGTCTCCAGTCTGCAGGTGTCTAGGGGCTAACTTGTTGTCCTGGCTCTGCTTCAGAGATTTCTTACGAGGAGAGGAGTCTGTGTTGGGAACGTTGTATTAAAGATGACGCAAGGAGTTAATCACACAGTTATTTGGGCTTAAACCTACCCTCCAGTGTAATTTCCTAATTAAGTATTAATAGACTAATGATTTTGGCTGTGTTGTTTGTCTGTCTTATGAAGTCAAGGGTAGAATGAAACTGGCGTTATTCATGGTAGACAGCACACTAAGGGGACCCGGGCATAGTTCACAACTATCACAAAAATACATATTTGTCTCAGGCTTTGTTATTTCGTAGTAAACGAACATCAAAACAGCCTTCCGCTGAGGAATCTTGGTCCACGACTTAGTGGAACAAATATCCAATATTGTTAGCTTTGGATTTAACTGGATTTTATCAGTCCCAATGTATCAACCTTTCACATTTTCTCTAATTAAGCTCTTGTCCAAATAGATTTGTGATAATCTTTGTATAAGAAGATGTGGCATTCATATTAAAGCTGCACAGAAGTGATTGATAATCATCAGCCATCCTTGACTCATATCGACTGCTACACAGTCTCCCTTCCTGACAACCTATTGTTTGGTCAGGATATTGTGCTAAAGCTATTGGTCTGTAAGTTCAGTACACAATAGTGTATCCTATAACAAGCTATTTATAACCACAATAAACCCTGCCTGAGACAAGGCTAGGCTACCCTCGTGGGTATCCTAATAATATTGTTCTATTATAACTGCCAATGTTTCAAACGATCTAATAAAGTTGTCTGCATGACTAGCTATTATAATTTACAATTATTTATATTTTAAACACTACACTAAACTCTGCCCAGTCTACATGCTTAAACCTAGTGGCAGAAGTTATCAGAATGGATGACCAGTCGTGCATTATTGGGTACAGTGTGCCCTGTAGCACAGCACAGAGCTGTGCTAAAAATTAAGTGCGAATCGTTCTAATGATAACTTTGTGTTTGATGAAGTGTCATCATAACTGAGGAGTTATTTTAGCACTTCTCAAGTTGTCAGGCATATTTAACTCACCAGTAAAAGGGCAATTTATGTGATCCGAAAGGCGAGAAAGTGATTAACACAGCATTTGAATGATGCAGGTGCAGCAGAGGTTGTTGTGACACCTCAGCCCTCATTGAGTGTGATTTCACCTGAGCAGAACAAAATGACCAGACGTCCTCTGATGACCCCACGGTAATGAAGATGCATCTGTAAGAAAGGTTGGTGGATTCACAAGGTGAATATCAAGCGTTACAGAGTGACCAGTGTATTTACCCAACATCGTAAAAGTGAAATGCCCGTTTCCTGATGTGGCAATTTCAGCAAAACACTTTTTAGTTTGGCTGGTTCTTTTTGTTAGAGCAAATCTAACTTTCGCTACGCCACAACATTATCCTTCTCTAGGATCAACTTAATGTGGCTTTGCCACAAAATCCTACAAACATTGTCTTGTTCTTATGCCTTGCTCCATCTGATCAAAACATACGTTGTTCCCGGACACACCCCTCTCCTCCTACTACGATAAAACGTTCCGTCCGCCAAGATGAAGAGCTCTCCTACCCTTCCCGCGACTTTCCTCAGTCACACCACCATGATTAATTACGTTGTCACTCTCCAGCAGTCAACAGCTGTCAGGGCAACCCTCCTGCTTCGGTGCCGCCCGCGCCGCTCCTCCCTGCCCCACCCGGCACCATTCAAGACTCGAAAACCTGTTAGTGTCACTACTGAGGACAGCGCTGGGCTGACACCCTCTTTACGGCACCTTTATCTCTCAGCTTGTCTTTCCTCATCTGGGTTTAATTAGATTAAAAGTTTCTGGCTCCTCCAGGAGGGCCGGGGCCCTGGCCGACTCCGGCACGCTCCGTCCCGGTTTCGTGGCTTCATCGAAGGCTGACAACGTTGTGTCCCCTGTTGGGGGGCTGTGGTTCTGCTCTCTGGGCCTGGGTCTCCCCGGTTGGAGGGCTGTGGTTTCCGCTCTCTGGGCCTGGGTCTCCCCGGTTGGAGGGCTGTGGTTCTGCTCTCTGGGCCTGTGTGTCCCCGGTTGGGGGCTGTGGTTCTGCTCTCTGGGCCTGGGTGGCCCCGGTTGGGGGGGCTGTGGTTCGGCTCTCTGGGCCTGGGTCTCCCCCGGTTGGAGGGCTGTGGTTCGGCTCTCTGGGCCTGGGTGTCCCCGGTTGGAGGGCTGTGGTTCTGCTCTCTGGGCCTGGGTGGCCCCGGTTGGGGGGCTGTGGTTCGGCTCTCTGGGCCTGGGTCTCCCCGGTTGGAGGGCTGTGGTTCTGCTCTCTGGGCCTGTGTGTCCCCGGTTGGGGGCTGTGGTTCGGCTCTCTGGGGCCTGGGTGTCCCCGTTGGAGGGCTGTGGTTCGCTCTCTGGGCCTGGGTGTCCCCGGTTGGAGGGCTGTGGTTCGGCCTCTGGGGCCTGGGTGGTCCCCGGTTGGGGGGCTGTGGTTCTGCTCTCTGGGCCTGGGTGTCCCGGTTGGGGGTCTGTGGTTCGGCTCTCTGGGCCTGGGTGTCCCCGGTTGGGAGGGCTGTGGTTCGGCTCTCTGGGCCTGGGTGTCCCCGGGTTGGGGGCTGTGGTTCGGCTCTCTGGGCCTGGGTGTCCCCGGTTGGGGGGCTGTGGTTCGGCTCTCTGGGCCTGGGTGTCCACGGTTGGGGGGCTGTGGTTCGGCTCTCTGGGCCTGGGTGTCCCCGGTTGCAGGGCTGTGGTTCCGTTCTCTGGGCCTGGGTCAACAGTGTGTTTCTGTGTTGGCGGTGAACACAAGGATGAAGGTGTGTTAACGGACTGGAAGGCACCAGGTTTGCCTGTTTAATCAATTTTGATGTAAACGCTGTCACACTCATATAACTGCAACACAGGTCATTCGTTGACCTACCTGTATAAATAATGGTTCACCATAATAATTGTTAGTAGTGTTATAGTTATAGTGATGTGATCTGTCATTTAAATGCATGTGAATTATGCTTGTGTAAAAATGGCAAGGTGCAGGAATCTTGTAGCGACTTTATGTAACCTTGGTATCAGTAGGGGTTTTCCTCTTACAATAATAATGCCCAATTTAAGTCTGTGGCCTCTGAAATTGAAAGTAATAACCATGGTGATTAGCTGTGAGCAGCACATCATTGGATGGATATTGCTCTCTGAAATAATAAGACCAGTTAAAGGAGCTCGTCTCAGACAG